>JBCFYV010006575.1:0-10189 GCA_039000515.1 Timema cristinae
CAAGTTGAGCCTTTCCTATATCATAACCTGTAGAAAAATAGAGTACAAGTTGGCTCGCCACATTTTGAGATATCAATGTAACAAAATTCTGTATAGGGAAGACTCAAGTTAGCCCGCCACATTAATTGTTCTTTAGATTTTCTAATTTTAAAGCACAAATGTTAATTTTCGGGCACATATGAGAACAAATGGAGCACAATGGATTGACTTAAATAAATTTTGTTATGTTGTGTTTTTCAATATGTGGTGGGCTAGCTTGAGCTCAAGTAGCCCACCACATTAATTATTTTCTAAATTGGCCAGTTTCACAGCACAAATGTTCATGTTCGGGCACATATGAGCACAAATAGAGCACAAACGATTAGACAAAAAAAGGTTTTTTTTCAGCAATATGGCGGGCCAACTTGAGTTACGTGGCAAACAGGCTAAATCTTCTCTTTCTCTCTTCTCCGTCGCACTCTACAAGAGACTTTGAAGGGTGGAATTAGCCAACAGTCCTTTCCTCCCTCCATTCCTAATAATAGCAAACGACCTTGAAGTAAACCATAACAAAAATTCATTGTTCCCCGGCCAATTTCCTTTGGTTCTTTTTCAAACCCACTAAAATAATTTGTTTTGAGTTTCACGAGTTGTAGGTGGGCACCTCTGTCTTGCTTCATCCTTTGCTTTATATAGATTAAATAATGTATTGATTTGTATATTTTCGTGTAAAGTTTAGTGATATCTAATTTTTTTAAATATGTATTTCATCTTCATTTTTGAAAGAAAGATTTTTACTATAAAATAATGAATCGAGGACAAAAATATGCATACCGCGCCTGCTCAATTACTTTATTTACTTGAAAAACCTATTTTAGACAGTGAAAATACATCATATTCAAATATAACAAATGTACATTTTTGTATAATTATAATTACAATTACATTTAAACTTGAATTAACATTTTTAAGATAAATACTATACTTACTATATTGACTTAATAATATAAAATGAGAGACTCCTTTAACACACTGGCTCAAAAAGTATTCATTATTAACATTATATATATATATATATATATATATATATATATATATAATCTAAACCCTTTAAAAAGGGGCATTATAAGTTCATAAAAACCATTGAAATAACTATCATATTTTATAAATTAATTATATCTATGATAAAATGACCTCTCACTAAGCGTTTACTTAGAACCAGTGGCGCACTCAATGGGGTGGAGTAAATGTGGCACCTTCCCCCATAACCCCTAATAATTTCAATACAAACATAAATTATTTAATTTATAACTAAAACATTAGACACAGAAGATGAGTCGTATACATAGGCTCCTTTTTAAGACTTGGTTTAAGACTTTATATTCAAAACACACACACACATATTAAAAGTGCAACTTATATTCTCATTTGAAAAAAGCACAACCATAGTAGCTTCCATACATTGTATACAAGAAAATGTATATAACTAGTAGCCACCATTCTGGTAATTAAGTTCGTTTAAGTTTTTAAGTCTCTTAACACAAGATATGGGTTATTACACCGAGGACCTCGCTTATAGAGACTTTAGAATCACTCGCACCCCACCCAATTTCGGTTAAAATTAATACTAAAGTACTTCGAGCTGACAAAGCTACCAGAGCGTGTTATTCAACACATTAACATATATTGACTTGACCAGGGGTTCTCACATTTTAGACCAAAGGAGCCTTTGTACCAGAAAAAAATGAATGGCCGAACTCTCACAAAAATATTTACACTAGTATTATGATCATTCAATAAATACATTTAAATCTCACAAGTCTTTTATAATTTAATACTTGAATGAATATAAAAGAAGAACTACACTACACCCCGACCTCCGCGTCACTCAAAAACAAGTTATATTTTGAGTGCGATGACTTATGAGACCAGGTAGCTTACAGCGTTAATACCAACGTACCAGTTTTTTATTTGTGTACAGAGGTGTAATTTTTTTATCACGTAATATAAAAATATTTTGTTAACAACACATAAACCTTACTAAATGTTGATTTCAATACACAGTCCATAAAGTAAAACTATTGGGGGTGACATGTTTACCCGCCATGAAACCACTTACTATTTGTTTCGTAAATCTAATACAATGCCTAGATTCACGGGTGATATATTTTCCCATTGGATAACATTTTCGGAGACATCACAAATAAGGGCGATTTTAATTTGCTTTTTTAAGTAATGTACAGCAGTTAGGGCTGAAGGTCTTGTTCATATTCATCAGGTGAAAAAATGTTCTGAGCAAATAAAATATGAATCATGACTCCATTTTCCATCTCGTTCAGAAGGGAATACATCTTCGTCTGTCATCAGAATATTTAGGGAAGTCATGGTGTATAACACCATATCTCTTAGATTACTTTTATTGCATACGGCAACGATACAACGCTTACCCGGCATTTTTTTTAGTATCGGTATGACAATTTTCGTAACCCTTCACGCATAAATAATAAGAAAGCTTACAATAAACATACAAACATTTACTATTCACATTGACTTTGGAAGCATACTTGACATAAATAAGAAGTTAGTAACGAGCGCACCCGCCTCGGTGGCGTAGATAGCTAACGCGCTAGTCGTATTGAGATCTATTGCTGAGGATGGGGAGATCGAGGTTTGAATCTCGGTCAGGTGAACTGGGGGTGGTTTTTCCTCAATGGTTTTCCACTCTCTCTCCACGCAAATACGGGTTCACTTCCACTAATTCAACCTTCCCAATTCCTAATCCATTAGCGTAATTAGTACTTAGGCGTATAACCCGAACGGGTAGTAAGACGGGGTGCTAAATAATAATAAAAAAGTGCGGCACTACACAGTCACATGATCTGAACAGAAACAAGCTTGGCTAGTTCACGAGCAGACGTAACAGCAGCGCTGCGTGTTAGGGTAGAGCTGAATGCTGACCGGTAAAGTGAACGAGCCTCCCCTACAACTCTAGTAGCCTTAGTATAAGGAAGGACCCATCAAGATGACCAAATAAACCTTAAAATTTAAAATTTCTCAGTGAGTTGAGTAATTGCAGGAGGAAGGGGAGCTTGGAGGTCAACATTTTCAAAAACTAATATATTTAATTACTTCTCTGTATTGTAAAGAATTTAAATTTATTAATTAGGTACGGGAAACAATCCAAATAGACATTTACATAATAATAATAATTATTATTATTATTTAAAACTGCATTCTGAGAAATAGTGGTGAGGGAGTATAATAGAGAAAAAAACTTTTTGAGATTAGGAAAAAAAAATTTTTTTTGACAGATAAATAAAGATAAATCAAATCCCAGATAGCCAAAATAACATTAGACTCTAAATTTCTCAAAGTGGGTTGGGGAATAAGGGGTCCAAAATCTACAAAATTAATAGAAACTACTACATCTCAGTGGAGTGTCGTTAAAAATTGAATTTTGGCAAGCCCGTAAATGCACCACTCCAAATAATTAATAAGTCTGAACATTTTAAAATGTAACTCCATGAATCAAGGGAGGGGCGGGGGGAGTTATAAACAACCTTTTATCTATAGTTGAAAATCGAAATTTGGCTGGCAGGTAGAAGTACAACTATAGATAAAGAAAGTATTTTTAAAACTATGTGTTTAAATGGGAGTTAGAGAAATTATGATTGGGGAGGAGAAGGGAAAATTTTCAAAAACCAATAGAAACAATTACTAACAGAACAATTTATTTGATAAGCTGAGGTGCTTAGTACTAGAGTGATTCTTTCAAATTAATTCATGTTTGGTTAGTAAATTTAAACTACATACAAAGTTCTCGCCTCATACGTGTCTGAAATTGTAATTTTGGTAGTTTAGATCAGGGTTTCTCAAACTGCGAGGCACGAAGGGATTTCAGATGAGGTGTGAACCGATCTTTCACTTCCTTCGACTTGCTAAATTATGATTGACTAAAAAATTAATATTCTGTTTGGCCTATGAAGCAATAAAATTAATTAATATCTCACAAAACTTTACTATTTTGAATAAACTTCTACAAAGATCTTATCAGAAAATAAAAAAATCAATTAAATAATAAATGTCTCATTTTTGTATTTTATCGTAAAAAAGTTATTTTTATTTTAAGAATAAGAGTCTTAACAATTACTTTTAATGTTCATGCAAGGCTCAAGAGCATAGAGTTTAAGAAAACCTGGTTTAGATGATTTGATAAAAATAAGATAATTTACCCAACTTAAATGTGATTGAAGCCGTGGGCAAACTCGAGTAAGTTAATATGATTATAAAAAAATGAATGATCGATTCATTCACTTAGCAAAATTAATAAACAATAATACTTAGAAAGACTGATAAAATATACTTTGGCACTTAAAAAAAAATTCAAAATTCAAAATAAAACAAAATTATTAAAATGGTGTGACCACATGTATGTGCTAATTAAAAAAAAAACGGTAGAGGTACAAAACGGTACAAAAACTAGTACAAAACCTTGGAAATGTAAAAAGTTCAACATGCAAAAGTTGTACTACAGGTTAATGGACGTGCTGCTATACCCTGGGAAGTAGTAAGTTGAGAAAAGACTTATATATTTTGAAACGGTAGTATATACTATTTAACTAAACACTACACACCTCGCCATCTATTAGCATCACTACAAATCATAACGAATGTATCCGGAGTAAGCAAAACATATTTTAATAAATGGTCTAAAAATTAACTTTACAAAAAGTCGTTTGGCCTAAAAGTCATTGGGCCTAAAGTCATTTAGCCTAAAGGCATTTGGCCTAAAGGCGTTTATCCTACACTTTAGGCCAAATGCTTTTTAGGCCAAATGACGGGTACCCGGTTAAACCTGTCCGGCCTTTTGGGATATAAAGAAAGTTTGAAGCCACTAAACATGGGTAAATAAACACAAGTATTATCTAAATACTAGTCCTGTAATACATAACAATCTGTGTTACATACTAACATTGTGGTGACTTCACGGGGAAGATCCCGGCCCTATCGGAGAAGATGACATTGGAATAGTGGCGGGACCACAGCACTCAATAATATTGCACTCGACTGGCCAGAGTTTCCGGAAAGACTGAAGGCGGCTCTTAGCCAGTCCACTAGGACGAGCTGACCTTCTAGAACTTCGTAGAGTGTCACCCCCCACCCTTCACTTTCTTCCATCCCAGCATGCTTCGCTTCTACCGCTATATAACTCCAGGGATAGCTTGGTAACGACATATATAGTCTTCTCTGAGATTGCGAACCACTCGGTGCTAGATTGAGCTGCCTACTGTCTTTTCAAGACAAATCTGCCTTTTTTAAGGCAAACTGAGCAAATTTCCTTAGAGTTACACACTCTAAACCCCTAACACACACACGCCACTAAACTTGGGACAGACTGTCGGAGGTAATTACTGTGGTTGATACCTAACGGTGCCAACGAAGCCACAGTAGACCGTAAAACGAGACCGGCTACGAAACAATACCTCGTAGTCGGAGTCTGTCTTCCGGGACCACCATACAACACACTCCAAGCCCACCCACACTGCACAGAGGGGGGCCAAGTAGCCCCTCCACACTAGGCGGCCCTTTTAAGGGCCACCAAATGGACTCCCCGGCCAACATCCCCAGGAACCCACAACTAGCCGGCCCTTGTCAGGGCCACCAAATGGACCCCCCGACCAACATCCCCAGGAACCCACAACTAGCCGGCCCTTGTCAGGGCCACCAAATGGACTCACAGAAAACCAACCCCAGGAAAACCCAAACAGACGACGACACCATCTACTCTTCCACAGACGCCTCGGACATGGAAACCGACATTGACGGTCAAGGGACATTTACCCTTGTAGACAAGTCAGGCAGAAAAAGGAGGTTTCGTCCCTCCAAAAGACAAAACTCACAAGCCAAAAAAATCACCACCACCGCAAACAGGTTTGAACCTCTGAAAAAAGCGGCAGACACAATGGAGACAAATGACACTACCACTGCCACCACCACCACCACACAGATCAAACGATTCCCACCAATAGTGACGCTAGGCACGCACAATTACAAAAAAATCACGGAACTGACAAAATCCATAAACAGTGACATCAGAATCATATACGTCAAGGATGGGCTTAAGATCCATACTAGTAGCAAAACCGACTATGACCTGGTCCAACACCTCCTCAGAGACTTGAAACAAGAGTTTCACACTTTCACACTTCCTAGGGACAAACCGGTCAAGGTGGTCATCAAGGGACTTCCCCCAAACATGGCCACTGAGGACCTGGAGCACGAACTGAGGGACATGGGTTTCCCCGTCACAGACGTGAGGCAGTTCAGTAGGAAATCTTCTCCAGACAACACAACACAGACAGTGACGCTCCTCCCTACGTTCCAGGTGACCTTGTCCAAAAATTCAGAAATTAACACCATCTAGCAGCTCAAATACATCAACTACACCAGGGTAAAAGTAGAGCCATACACCGCACCACCCAACACAGTTGTTCAGTGTCACAAGTGTCAAAGATACGGACACACCAAGAACAACTGCGAAAACAATCCTAGGTGCGTAAAGTGCCTAAAGCAACATATTACCAAAGACTGCCCCAAAAAGGACTCCACCACTCCAGCCCGGTGTGTTAACTGTATGGGAAGCCACACGGCAAACTACAGTAAATGCCCGGTGTATGTAAACCTAATCGAAAAAAAGAAAAACTCACTGGTAGCGCGTTCTAGCAATCAAGCTACAACCCGCCCCCGCCCCCACCCCCAGCAGCACCCACCGGCACTCAGAACTACCCTCCAATGCGGCCAAGACCCACCCAAAACCCACCAATAGAGCAACAGCCAATACCAGAGGCGGCCCGGATCCACCGATCCTACGCCCAAGCACTGCAGGGACAACGCACACACGGCCCCACACAACAAGAAAACACATCAGGTTCAGACATCAAAGACCTAATTAGGTTTTTTAAAGAATTGAATATTATAAAAATTATCACCCATTTCAAACCATACCTCAACAGACTTAGGCAGGCAACAGACTCGACAGAAAAGATGGTCATCATGATCGAGGGAGTGACAGAATACTTTCTGACCCAAGATGACTAGGAAGGACAAGACTTTGACTAAAGACACACTACGCGTTTTTATATGGAACGCGAACGGGATACTCACGCAAGCAAAAGAATTAGAGGAACTTTTCAAAAACATACGGGATAGATATAGGACTAATAAATGAAACCCATCTAAATCAGAACAAAAGAATTAACTTCTACGGGTACGAAATCTACAGAACTGACAGGCCCAATGGAAGGGGAGGGGGAACAGCAGTACTCATTAAGAATAATATACCGCACTACCAACACAACTTTCAATCCTTAGAAAACATAGAAGCAACTGCAGTCAAAGTTAACACAAAGAGCGGGAGTGTCTTGTTCGCGGCCATATACAAACCACCGACTAAAAACATACACCAACAAGACTTAGACGAACTTACTGACTTCGACAAAATGTTTTTAGCAGGGGACATGAATAGTAAACACACAAACTGGAATAGCAGACTAACAAACAGGGATGGACGTGCACTAAACGACCACGCAGACACTAAGGGCTACACAATTGTCGGTCCTGGCGAACCAACATTCTACCCCTCAAACCCACTACACAGACCCGACGTCATAGACGTGATCTTAAACAATATAGGGGTGACGGCAGAAGAGTTAACTGTTCTCAAGGAACTGGACTTTGACCATAACCCTATATTGTGCGAGATCACAACAAACACCACTATAGAGATAAAGGGACTAAATAAAACCAAAACAACGAGCGACTGGGAAGGTTTTACAAACACACTAAATGAAACACTACCCGACAATATCAATATCACGACCACGGAAGAAGCAGACACCACCCTCCAGCTCTTTACAACAACAGTGCAGGAAGCTTACAGAAACAACGCCAAAACAGAACAGGAGAAACAAGACTTGCGAGGCCAGAACCCGGACCTTGACTTTCTTTTCGCCCAGAAGAGAGAGGCAAGGAGGGACTGGCAGACGTATAGAACACCACAACACAGAACAGCCTACAACAGGCTTACAGCCCAAGTTAGACGCAGGGTAAAAACAATCAGACTCAACAATTGGAACACTTACATAACAGATGCTGCCTTGGACTCCAGTAAAACCTGGATAGTAGCAAAACAACTAAAATCAACAAACAAAAAACGGTCAGTACCAGCAATACACGGGGAACACGGTATGGCATACCTAAGCTCAGAGAAAGTGGAAGCCATAGCAGTGACACTAGAGAAGCAATTCACACCAAACCAAATTCCAAAAGACCCAGATTTCGTCAGGGATGCACAAAGAACAGTAAGAGAATACCTATTTAGACCTATAGTGTCGCGGGTTGATCCAATAACACTCGACGAATTAACAAACACAGTGAAAAACTTGCCAAAAAACAAATCGCCAGGACACGACAAACTTACAAACGAAACCATACAAAAGCTACCACCAAGGGCAATACACACACTACTAACAATATACAACGCACTACTAACACTTTGTCACTTCCCAGACGCATGGAAACTGGCGAGAGTCATAACACTTCCCAAACCAGGAAAGGACCCAATGTTTCCACAAAACAGAAGGCCAATTAGTTTCCTCACTACCTTGAGCAAAATCTTTGAAAAATTAGTTTTAAAAAGAGTAAACGACTTTAGCGAAAGAAAAGGAATCATCCCAAACTTACAATTCGGTTTCAGACAAAAACATTCAACAATCTACCCTGTACTAAACCTAATAGAAGACGCCACAGAAGCTTTTTCAAAAAAAAAACCAACACACAATAGCAATATTCCTAGATGTAGAAAAAGCATTCGATAGAGTCTGGCATATAGGACTAATTCTAAAATTAATCAAATTTAATTACCCACAATGGATCATTCATATCATCGCCAGTTTCCTTGCTCGAAGAAAGTTCCAAGTGATCATGGACGGTACTAAATCACCAATACACAACATAAGGGCAGGGGTGCCTCAGGGATCTTCACTTGCACCACACCAGTAAGTAAGAAATGCAGTTACGGGGACACACCCATTAATCATGATTTTAATGGATCCTGAGATGACATGTGGGATGGGGTAGGGTGGGGGAGGATGGGGAGGGTTGGAGCCCTCGATGTGAGGTGGGGGGAGTGGAGGGGGGGGGACGATATTTTTTTGGACGAGGACTGTGATCTCCAGGAGAGGTGAGGAGGGTGGAGGGGGGACACGAGGACACAACTGTTTCTGTGGGGGAGGGGGGTTGAAGCACTAGGATGGGTGAGAGGGGGGCAAGGGGAGACTGCAAATGCGGGTTCAGGTCGTCTCACAGCCTGACGGATCCACTCTACCTTCACGCAAATGCGGGTTCACTTCCCAATTCCTATCTCCCTCAAACCCTGATGGTCAAGGATATGACAAGTATTATTCCCTGCTGAGATGAGCGAGGGAGACTGCAAATGCGGGTTCAGGTCGTCTCACAGCCTGACGGATCCACTCTACCTTCACACAAATGCGGGTTCACTTCCCAATTCCTATCTCCCTCAAACCCTGATGGTCAAGGATATGACAAGTATTATTCCCTGCTGAGATGAGCGAGGGAGACTGCAATGCGGGTTCAGGTCGTCTCACAGCCTGACGGATCCACTCTACCTTCACGCAAATGCGGGTTCCGCATTCACTTTCAGTACGTCCTGGATCTCCACGTCATGTCAGTCTAGTAGCGCCTTACACTATACCTTCCTCATTCATGAATAAGAAATCCCGTAACTGTGAGAAATCTCCAGCCGTATGACATGAGAGGACGTGTCGGTTTAATTCCTGCGTCATATTGGACTTCACAATCCTTAGTCCCGCTCAAGATGATTGCCAAACATCCTGATGGTCTGACTTCAATCCTCGTATGTGTGTATGCGTGTTAGGATAGTCGTACTTAATCTAAGTCAATAATAATTGAAATGATTTCAGGTTAAATGTGAATAGTTACAGCCTATCTCTATATTGAATGAGTATGGGTGTATGTGTGTATGTTAGGATAACCGTACTTAATCTAAGTCAATAATCTGTGTATGTGTGTATGCGTGTTAGGATAGCCGTACTTAATCATTGACTAACAGTATGAAGTAGAATCAGATTGAAGATAAGTACTCTAACAATATGAAGTAGGATCAGATTGG
>JBCFYV010006576.1:0-45785 GCA_039000515.1 Timema cristinae
GGTAGTTGACCTGGTGACCGGTGCGTTCAACGCCGGGGCCCGGACGGGCTTCGTCGTGTTGGACGTCAAAGGGGCGTTCGACAGTGTCAGCCACCGTGGGCTTCTCACCGCTCTTGCCGGGGCAGGTATTCCGCCTCCAATCCTCCGCCTCCTCGAGTCCTTCCTCGCCGACCGCTCCTTCAGAGTGTGCTGTGCTAGGTTCCGTTTGAGGATCTTAATTAGAAGTAATAATCAAGCCGTGGATGGAAAGATACTTGTATAATTTATTTAAAGAATATACAACACACAGAAGACTTCCTTTGACTCGTGGGCGTGCACATCGTTCGACGACTCCCAGACCAGACTAGCCATTCGGAGAGAGGTGTTGACTCTTTCAAGTCAGGCCAGTTAATCATCACACCTCTCGTCGCGTCAGCCCACTCTGAGCCGAGCGCGACACAAGCGCTAGAGTTTGCAGAGCTCGCCACCCGATGCGCACGCCACACACACCTCCCCTTTTTTTTTTGAGTCAAACTTTATATACAAGATAAACAATACATAAACTGTGAACTTAGCGTTATCCATGGAGGTTAAACATATTTATTCTGCACTCTCCAAATGAACTTCAATTAACCTCTTAAATATAATAAGGCATATTAAGACTAAAGCTAGAATTAACCTTTTAAACCTAGAAATTATATGGAACTTCTTAAACACTTCGTTTACAGAGATTTACCCCTACATGAATTTTAGGAATATAAATAAACTAAATAAGTATACAGCTTCTCCTAACTACATTGTTCACCTCCTAAATACATTGTTTACATCCTAAATACATTGTTTGCATCCTAAATACATTGTTTGCATCCTAAATACATTGTTTACATCCTAAATACATTGTTTATATCCTAAATACATTGTTTACATCCTAAATACATTGTTTACATCCTAAATACATTGTTTGCCTAGACCGGCCGGTCATCGTAAGGATATATCGACTATAGCTTTACATTTACAGACAAAAATACACTTTTATGTTACCTCTGTTTACAGACATAAATTCACCTTTTGTTACCCCTGTTTACAGACATAAATTCACCTTTTGTTACCCCTGTTTACAGACATAAATTCACCTTTTGTTACCCGTTTTCACGGAAACAAATTCACTTTATGTTACCTGTTTTTACGGAAACAAATTCACTTTATATTACCCGTTTTCACAGAAACAACTCACTTTATGTTACCCGTTTACAGGGAAACAAATCACATTCTGTTACCCGTTTTCACTTAGCAACCGCGGGGGATACTAACACCCCCCTCTCTCCTAAAGGACAGAGCCTAGGCCAACTAGAGTCTTAACCTCCCCTTTTGGAGAAGGTATATTCCACCCGGAAACATAAACGGGCTACCCTCCCTACACGTCAAAGAAGCCCTCCCACCGAAAGGAAGGAGGGGGGGGGGAATGTGGAGAGGAGAAGCCTACTCACAGGGTTTAAGTTGCGACACGTGGGCTCTGTGACAGGGTAATTTGGTGAGGGGGTCCACCAGTAGTACAGTCACGGGTGTTAAGAATTGACTGATTACCATTTGTTCTGACCATCTATAGGTTAACTTGGCCGCCACTCCTTCTGTTGCCTTGCTCAACGTGTGGAGCTCGTACCTTACTTTGTCCCCTACTTTATAGGGTACGGGTGCTCTTTGGGCGTTGTACCTTCGTGCGACTAGGTCTCGCGACTTCTTCAGTTCGTTAAACGCCACTTCCCATTTTTCCACCATTTTTTGGGGGGGTTCTTCCTCTAAAAACCCTGGCTCTAACTCCCAGCGCAGATTAATAGGTGACAACTGTTCATAACCTAATAACAATTCAGCGGGAGTAGTTTTGTGACTGGTGTGGGTTGCCGAGTTGAACGCCAATTGTAACCAAAGTAACGGGGTGTCCCATTTTCTATGAAATTGATGGTGATAAGCTATTAGAGCTGCTTTAAGGTTTTTATGAAAACGTTCCACGTGGTTCGGATTTGGATAAAATGGGATAGTGGTGAAGTGTCTAATACCACTATAAAAGCACATATCTTTGAATAAACGAGAGGTGAACTGGCTTCCATTGTCAGACACGATGGAACACGGAAAACCAAAGTTCTTGAAAACTTCCATATTCAGGGCTTTGACTATTGAAGCGGACGTGGGGGCCCTCAACGGGATAAGCCAGACGAACTTTGAAAAGGCGTCTAATACAGTCAATAAAATAACATTGCCCTCACTGGATCTTGGCAAGGGACCGAACAGGTCTACATATAACCTCTGCATAGGAAATTGTGCCACATCCGAGGATAAGAATCCGTACCTACGATTCTGGGCAGGTTTAGATCGCGAACAGACCTCACATGCTCGGACTCTGTCTCGTATGTCCTGTTCCATCTTGGGCCAAAAAAGTTGCTTCTTTACCTTGTTCACCGTTTTAGCCACCCCTAAGTGGGCGCCCGCCAGAGACACGTGGAAATACTCGAAGAGTACCCGGGCGTGGGAATCGGGCACGCACACTTTCCAGCCGGTCGTTCTCGACGGTTTATGTAACAATATGTCGTCTTTGATTTTGTAGTCTTGTCTAACCTCACCTTGGCCGAGACTGGTTATAATTTCTCGTAGTTTAGGGTCGGCTTGTTGGGTAGTGTTGATGGGTACGAACAGTTCTGGCAACCCTGCTAATACTCCTACGACTAACGATTGCTCCGTTGGGGGTTCCTCCCTCCCCTGATTTCCTCGTTCCTTCTGCGGGGGTGTAAGCTCGATTTGTTCTCGTTCACCGTGGATCTGCGTAGGTCTGGGTCCTCTTCCCTGTTCTTCCTTTAGGGTATGTAACCTCCGTTATACTATGGGAATTTCGTCTGATAGCGGAGGAATTAAGGCTGTTTTTACTATCGAGGCGTTTAAGTCTCTTTCCCTGTCTAATAGTAGGAGGAGTTGGCTGCGTAACCCATCCACCGTATCTAACGGGGTTTCTCCACGAATTATGATCTCGTATTGTAGTTCATCTTTCAACAACCTGTTTGGGTCCAAATCCATGATGACGGCGAGTAGAATTAACTATTGGGTAAGAGTCTAGTCTACTATTCCTATGGGATTTTGAGATAATTTCCCTGGTTCGGATTCTTCTCATCTACGCGTCCCCTATTCACTCTACGATGTTCGACCCTTACCTTCTTTTTCCCTTTTAACCTTACGCCGGCGCTTGCTCTATTTGGCCTAGGTGATGTCCTAAATAATAGGTTCTCAATGTTAACGCGTAGCGCTAGCTAGACAATTGACCCCTTGACCTCGGCAACAGCGTCAAACGAAACGTACACCTTTCGTTAGACCTTGTTTTCTTTTTAGTCTGTATTATTACCTAGTGGCTTCAACCCTATAGCACTAAGCCTTTTTCTAAGAGTAAATAATACCTCATCAATGGTTTATAGTAAGGCTAAACCTTGGTGTATAGTAGTGTGAATGTTAGAAGGGACCTGACTCCTACGTATAACTTTTTTCTACGTCACCAAATCAATTGTTTTTAAGATGTTTCTTACCTATTAGACCAACGTTCAACAGTTTTATTTCAAAGAGGTAGTTAAGTCCAACTGGCCCCTAGAACCTATAGTTTACTCATTTTGATTCCCATTAAACTCATCTAACCTTAAAAAAAGGAGAAATCACTCTTTATATTTATTATTGGTGAGCCCTGATTGAGATGGGTGTTGCCCATCTACCACCCCTCCCATCGAATGTGCCCACACTGGATTAAACATTTGGAGAATGGGTTGCTGGAACTTGATGACTGTACTTAGCTATTAGTGGTGATGTTGACTGGTAGATCCTGTAGGTCGTGCTTGTTGTTGATCCATTCTCGGGGTCACTCGTTCGTGGCGAACCGCCGACCTTCCCGTTGTTTCCGAGTAGGGATGCTTGTTGAATGGCCGCTTGGCCCCTTCGTCTGATGGCCCCTGGGCTGGATATGGTGAACACCTAACGGGCTCCAATCTGCTATGTGGTTCTGGTCTGCAACGTGTTGATCCGGCTGGTGATAGCGATATTACCTCGCGCTGCCCTCCGGATTGTCGAGTCGTCATCTAATGGGTCACTTTCCACTTCTGGGACGGAATTGTTGACGTCTTGCATGCTTGTGTATACTTGGATTTGGCTGATGGTTTTTCAAATTATCACGCGTTGTTTCTTTGTTGTCTGTTTCCATTATTCTCTGCTACCATCAACTTGCAAATCATCTGATGGGTCAAACAAGTCGACTGTGTTCAATGCTCTGCTACCATTGTGCTGTGCTAGGTTCCGTTTGAGGATCTTAATTAGAAGTAATAATCAAGCCGTGGATGGAAAGATACTTGTATAATTTATTTAAAGAATATACAACACACAGAAGACTTCCTTTGACTCGTGGGCGTGCACATCGTTCGACGACTCCCAGACAAGACTAGCCATTCGGAGAGAGGTGTTGACTCTTTCAAGTCAGGCCAGTTAATCATCACACCTCTCGTCGCGTCAGCCCACTCTGAGCCGAGCGCGACACAAGCGCTAGAGTTTGCAGAGCTCGCCACCCGATGCGCATGCCACAAGAGTGGGAGTCGAGGGAGCCCTTTCCTCTCCCCGACCGGTACGGGCAGGGGTCCCCAGGGCTCCTGCCTTTCACCGATCCTGTATTCCCTGTTCGTGCGAGACATGCCCGTCTCGCACGGGACAGAGCTCTTCCAGTTTGCAGACGACACCGCTATCCTGGCGCAGTCCCCGGACGCCAAGGTGGTCAGGCCAAACTTACCTTTGCGTTGCGGGGACTGTTGGCCTACCCTCGCACTCGGTCCCTCGCCATCCAATCCCAAAAGACGCAGGCTATCTTGTTCACACGTCGAGGAACGGGCCCCCTGCAGCCACTTCGCGTGGAGGGAACCGCGGTCCAGTGGTCGCCGTCAGTCCGGTGGTTGGGGGTGACCCTGGACGCGAGATGCAGTTGGGACCCGCACCTGCGTTCGGCGGCGGGTAGGGCCAGGGGCGTCATGTTGAAGCTGGCTCCACTTTTGCGCCCGGTCAGTCCGTTGGAATACGGCCACAAGATCAGGCTTTTCTTGCTCTGTGTGATGTCCATCCTTCTCTATTCCGCTCCCGTATTCTCCTATCTACCTAGATACAGATACAATCATTTCCGTACTGTATACCACCGGTTCCTTCGTTTGATCCTCGGGGCTCCGCCCCGCGTCCCAAACCGCGTTCTCCTGACCATGTCAGGCCTCCCATCCCTGGACAGCCGTATCCGCGGGCTGGCGGTACGTTTTTTCACCCGAGCGCAGGCCAGCTCCAACATGATCGTCAGGGGCATCGGCGATTACGACGCTCCTGGCCATCCCTACCGCCGAATCAAGGACGGCGTTGTGAATCCCCGAGTCGACGACGGCAGGTTACCTCGGAGTCGAATCTGGGGAGTCGTGACCCCCCTTCTAGTCGTGTGAGACTGGAAGGGGAGGTCAGATAGCGGGCGATGCCGGCCAGATGGCTGAGTTAGGTAGTGAATGGCGTGTTGCGAGGGTAACCAGTGATGTGCAACCAGTGATGTGCAACCGCCGAGTATGACCGACCAGGTCAAATAGGCAGTGTAGGGGGTGGCACTCTCTCCCTCCTACGTGATAAATAGTTTAATGAGCCCTATTTGGAGATGGACTTAACAAGAAATACTTTTTATTTTTACCAAACGTAATGTAATTTTCGAGAACCCACAAAGGGTTGGTGCAATTTAATTTTCCTGTGTTGTCCAGTAATGTATGATCTATGTAATTATGATATAATAAAAATACTTATGAAAGAAAGAAATAAAGAAAGTCTATATTTGGATAAAGTGTACCCACATTTGCGTGGAGAGGGAGTAGGGAAACCATTTTGTAAAACCACTCTCAGTACACCCGGCCAAAATTCGAACCTCGATCTACCTGACATCTGCAGTCCAGTCTACTGCGAGAATAGCTCGTTAGACCACGTCCACCCGAAGAGGGTTACACAGGTTGTTATTATACTTAATTGAACATACGATCGTGACTATAATTGATTTATTTTTGTTTTTTGTGACAAAGGCTACATATTGGCCGATGCTGGTTTTGACGTTTGGCTCGGCAACTACAGAGGAAACTCCTACTCCAACCAGCACATCTCCCTCGATACAGACAGCGCGGACTACTGGGACTTCAGGTAAACTAGCACGACTCTGCGAGCCTAGGTGCAAACATTAATGTTACTATAGACTCACACACTCACCTCAATTGAACGTTTATAGTTAGTTCATGAACACTTCCTATACCCAGTCGTACCTCTGTGGATTGTACTATGGCTCCAACTTATTAGCTACGACAAAGTGGAGCACTGCAAGTAAATGTTTACAGTTAATATTAACAGCCATACATTATCCAGACTCAACACCATTTTAGTTAGGTCTCACTTGACTTAAAACAACTGAAAATATAGAAATACATATGATAATCACCTGTAGCCATCAGCATGGTAGTTTTAAGTAATCATTACATATTTATAAATCATGTTATAAAATGTTAATCAATGTACACTATAACCTCCAGGCAAGGCAGTGAACTATATATATATATATATATATATATATATAGGTTTGAGTAGATCATGTGCTGCAACTGGCGAGCTATTAGCTCTGATGGAATGCAGAGAGAAGCATTGAAAGCATTCTTGAGTGTATGGGTGTTCTGACTATGATAACTTCAAACATTGGCATTGCTGACAGAATGTATAGACATTATCTTTCCTCACCCCCAGTTGTAGTGAAGAAAGTATGTGGGGGTAGATATCATATAAGATATTTGCTTCAAATATACCAATTATATTAATTTGTTTCACTTTTTATTCAAAACTATATTTGTTTGAAGTACGTGTGGGGGTACAGAATATGACAGTTTCCCCAATTTATTTATATCGACCAACAGCCAATCAGGGGTTCTAGCGACTCTGGATCAACTAAACAAGAAATCTTGGGCGGAGTTTGTTTACGCACAAGAGAGTATCCTTACCTACAAAGTAAAAATATAGGGCAATATTTAATTGCTGACCCAAAAAAAAGTCTGACCCACCCTTCCTAACTTGTTCTTACGACAAATAAAATAATAAAAAATACTTCCCGTGAAGAGTAAACCTCTTTTCAATAATTTTAAGAGATATGCAGGGCTTATAATTTTGGGTGGAAGGGCACTTGGACCAACATCTCAATTGACCTCCCCCCTCCCCTTCCAAAGAGCTTCCGAAGCCCCTGAAAAGGCGTTAGAATCAGTCATGAAAAACCTATTGACGGATTACCCAAAATCAAGAAAACCATACCTAGAAAATTAAAATAAAGGAACTTATTTTTTCCCCACTGTATCCTGGGTACAAACGGATAACGAATTCATTCCCGCGAAAAGTTAAAAGTTCCGTTCGACTATCAGGTCCAGGTTTCAATGAATATTGGTGCTCAACAGTTATACGTATAAGAATGTATTGTTTTAATGTTATTCTTTGTTGAAATGTTTTAGCTGGCATGAAAATGGCTTTTATGATCTTCCGGCCATGATAGACCATATACGCAGTCAGACAGGTCAAGACAAGATCTACTACATCGGCCATTCCATGGGCACCACTGGCTTCTACGTGATGGGCTCAATGCGGCCGGAATACAATGATAAGATACGAGCCATGTTCAGCTTGGCACCCATAGCATACATGTCTCACATGACCAGCCCCTTCCTGCAGCTTATATCAAAGTACATTACAGAACTGCAGGTACAGTTACTACAATAGTACTCCATAAATAACCCCGAACCAATCTTCGAACAAGCTTACTACAGTAAAACCACGTTTGTTTTAACTCCTGCAGTCCGAACTTTCAGACACTCCAAACACAATTTAAGTAAAATTAAAAATATCTTAGTTAAATTAAATACATGATATTTATAACAAAATAATTAAAAGTTAATTGTTAGAAACCGGTAGAAAAATAAAAGTGATGGATTGTTTTAGAAAAACTAATTTTGATGCACAGATTAAGGCAGGGATTATAATCAACATCCCCAGGTCCTGGGTTCAATCCCCGGTGCTTACAAACTTTTATGTGAAGCAGTGGGTCTGTAATGAGGTCAACTCAGCCTCGTGAAGACAAATGAGAAGCTACTCGAAGGAAAGAGTAGTGGATCCACTCTAGAAAACTGAGATTGACACCTGGAGGGTTCGTTGTGATGATAACGTGACACCCTCTATTCCCTACATTTAGAACTATTATCGGTTGGTATGGCTCGATGGCGAGCTGATGCCATAGATTTGGTTTTATCCAAGCAACTAATGCTAAATATCTATTTTCTATAATAGTCATAGAGTAATACCAACGTATACACATAGCAATATAATATTCTTAGTTGAATAATCAAAATAGATGAAGCCTGCTATTATTGCATGTTTTTTTCTCAGATTCTGAGGGGTCTTATAGGCCTTAATGAGTTCTCCCCTAACTCTGAGTTCTTGGCAGAAGCAGGTCAGCTCACGTGTTCTGACGAGGCTCCCACACAGTCAGTGTGTGGCAACGTTGTCTTCCTTTTCACAGGGTTCGACTCTCAGCAGCTCAACGAGGTGACTTTACATAACTATTTGTATTAAACCAATATTTAGAAAAAAGCGTGAGTTTGTAATTCACAATATGTAGGAAAATAAAAATCTCAATCGTAAAATTAAACTTTCTAGATAAGAAAGAAGAAAGTAAGTTAAATCAACTTTTTTAAACTCGCTTAGGTGGCTGCATGGTCTAAAGCGTCACTCTCGCAATAGACTAGACTGCCGGTGATGGGGGGATAGTGGTTCAATCCCAATCAATTGTACCGAGTGTGGTCTTTCCTAAATAGTTTCCCACGCACTCTCTCTCCACGAAGATGCTAATACACTTCCTCTAAATTCAACCTTCCTCACCCCTGAAACATTATCCTAATTAATATATAAGTGTATGAATACGGTGCTAAAATAACAACTTTCGAAAATTAAAATGTCTCACACTGAAAATAATGTTGATAAGACTTGCAGCTCCAAATCCCCTGTTAAAGAAAGAGCTGCAGTTGTTTGTGCATGGCTGTATGTACAGATAGTAAAATGGTCCATCTTCTTTCAGACGATGCTTCCTGTAATTCTTGGACACACGCCCGCGGGGGCTTCCACCAGGCAGATAATTCATTACGGACAGGAGGTGAAATCTGGTGCGTGTATGCAATTAACTCTGGAAACAATACATTAAACAGGTTTTTAAATATGACACCAAAATGTCGTTAATTTAGGATAGTAAATCATTCTTTTTTCTGTAGAAATTTTGTTGGAATATATTTTTTTAATATCACAATAAAACTACTTGTTTTAGGATACTTCCGTCAGTACGATCATGGCTCGGTGGAGAATTTGTTAAAGTATGGTTCGTTAAACCCACCGGACTATGATCTGAGCAAGGTGACGGCTCCGGTGTCTTTGCACTACAGCAACAACGATTGGCTGGCCTCACTTACAGTAAGTTGACAAACACTGACCTAGTATCTAGTACCAAACAATTCACTCTAGATTACATTGTAGTCTCTGCAGTATTTTAACCACTAAAACGTAGATTTTAAACTTGATATGAAGGGCCGTACACAGGACTTCTCTAAAGGGGGAAGGGGGGGAGTCAACAATATTTTTATTTATGAATAGGAATAATTAAATTGTTAACAATACAATAACCTAATATGTGATATAATTAATACAACTATGGTAACACATAAACATTATTGAGATGTTTCCTTTAGTATTAAAAAAAAAATTAGGAATTTGTATTTTATTATGACGATAAAATATATAATCATAAAAAAATCACACAATCATTCTCGGCACTCAACTATTCCTGACGCATCGATTGGATACTAACAGCTTGTCCGAGATAGACATTAAACTTCAGGGAAGAAGCTATTAGGTAGGAGTCTTATAAGTATCTCTTCTCGCTAGAATCTACTACTGGGACTGTTTTTGTTCTCGTCTCTTTATATTCATATTGTTTTATCATGTTTACATTTATTTCTCAATGGGAGGGGTTTGAACCCCCAAACTCCCCGTCCTCCGTCATGCGTACGGCCCTGGATACATGACTTTATGTTAGTGGCGTATTCCTTCTTGTGACCATAAATAAAAATTCCAAAACCGAATAAGTTTGTTGAATATTTAATTTTGTTTATAGGACGTGGACGAACTTTACAGCGAACTTCCTAACGTCATAGGAAAGTTCCTAGTTCCCCTGGATCAATTCAACCATATAGACTACATGTGGGCTATTGACGCCAAGACGTTGGTGTATGATACTGTTATCAGCATCATGAGCCAGTATTAGAACAACCAACGTAACCATATAATCCCAAAAAGATGCGTCATCTTCACAAAACTGTTGAAAGTTATTAAAGCACCAGGATAAGGATCAAATTTGACGGTTAATATTAAGAATCTTGGTAAAAATTAAACCCATGTTTATTTAACTAGCAACTTTTTACGCATAAGGTGCATAGTTTATTTAACTAAAGACATTTTGATGGATTATAAAACTTTTCAAAATTGTAAAATATTTCAAAGGTTGTTTAGATGGTTAACATAATGTTCTTAACCTAATTAATAATTAAATATTTTTCTTCAGAGTGAATGTTTGTTCTAGAGTAATAAACTGGAGTCTGATAACATGTTAAATCCTGTTTCTATTATAATTACCTAAATATTGGATATTCCATACTAATTTTCTTAGGTAAATTAACGATACTGCATATAGATTTTATTAAAATTATTTCTTTCACAAAATTAACTAAGCTATATTATGTATCTTCAACCATACATGTTTGTATAAAATAAAATATTAAAAACAGACTCAGTAATTTTTAAACTATTAATATTCCTTTTAATTGTTATCTTTAACATTAATATAAAGGTCGGAGGTGTATGTGACCTCAGGCAGGAGGGGACTCATAGCATAGAGATGAGAAAAACTAAATACAATAAAATAATTAAAGTCACTAAGGTAATTTTATAACTCAACTAGAAACAAACAGTTAAATATCCAGTTCAAATGGGATGGGGATGAGTTGGTAGCTTCTAGTGACTTTGTTGGATCCTTTGAAATTAATAATTTTGCCTCAACTATAGAAAAAAATAATCTGACTCGTTAAAGGAAATAATGTTGTTACCCCCCCTTTTATTTATATACCAAATAAAAGTCAGGTTGGTCACAAGAGAGTTTATTTATATTAAATAATAACAATAACAATACTCGATGAGAAAAGAGTGGGACAAGCCCGGAGTTAGGCGTAGGTAAAATAAGGCCATTACAACTCATATATAAATAAAGATATGGGGCACAACCCCCAAGCAATAAGATGGCCGCCGTAGGTACCCACAGTATAAACAAACATTTAAATTGACCTCCATACAAATTCGTAGAGTATAATGATAAATATTGAATATAGGAACAATAACCCTCAAACTAACAATAAACACTTGGCATTGACTATTCGCCATTGGCGACTCCCCTATAACTTATGAAAAAGAGAGAGTTCCCAAAAAAAGGTCACAATCACAGCTATTCTAAATCTCAAAAATTGAAACCAAGACCCATTATACAGATGCATCATTATAATTGAATAACCTTGCAATTAACAAAGCTAATACACTAAGAGCGTGGGCTCGCGACCCCAGATTTAACCAACAAAGTTTGGATCAATGCAAATTCAATCCCCCAATAATGACAGTAACATTGATCGTTCAATATGATTTTACCCAAATACTCAAATGGTACGATATAACTAAACATCCCGCACATACAACATGGCGGAGTAAATAGCCCCAAAACTATCCGTGAAGCGGATGAGATACGTCAATCAGAATATTAATATCCCTAGATTTAAACTGCGCTGCCATGATCTCAACAAAAGGTTCCAATATATAATCAAATAAGTTAAATTGTAAATAAATATCGGCCAAAACGTAATTTAGAATTCATCGTTACTCAAAACAGAATTTTAATACAAATAAATTAAATCTAAATCTGACACCAAGTGCCTCACCTATAGAATGCGGAGAAATGTGTGTTATGGCACTAGAGTCCTGCCATTATATACAACCAAGGTAGCGTCACGTGTTCTCATGAGCGCGGGAAGCAAGGTAGGAGAAAGGGGATGGGGAGTGCACTGTTCGAGAAGAATCTCGGGTGTTCAGGGCGAGATTTCAAATCTCGCGCCGCTCAACCGGCCGTTAACTCCAGAGCACTGTCGCTAGGCGCGCATGGGTCTGCGCATGTAGATCGTCTTTTATTTATTCTTTCTTGGGGTGGGGCTGGCTGGAGGCGTGGCTTCGCTGACGGCTACTCGTCTCAGTTGAAAACAATCGGGGTGGTGAGACGATGTGTTTGTGAGTGTCCTCGTAGAACAGCCAAATGGAAGCAGAGTTGGTGAGTCCGTGCAATCTTTTTCTTTCCATGTTGTGACTCGGTCACAATTTCCCCCCTTGGACGAGGAAGAAAGATGTCCTTAGCCTTCGGTGGACAAGCGGGGATGGCGCCTTCCCCGAAATTCACCGCTGACTAGGAGGTAGGCGACGTCTCTGGTAGGCCTTGGTTGGTGGCCGGTCACAGGTTCGGGAGACATCGAAAGACTGGACTCCGAGGCTGACTTCCTCTCTTATTTTTCTTGCACGCCCACACCAACAGTCCGTCAATCAGAGTTTGGCAGGGTGACGGCACTGGTATTCATGGTGGACCGCTCTCGCCATCCGGCAGGGGTTTCACAATGCCCAGTCCGGTGAACACCTCATTTCGTCCAGTGCACAAAGGAGCGACGGGAAAAAGAGGAGAGGGAACAATCGGGGGACGAGATAGGGGAAGTCTCTGAGAACACAAAGTCCACATGTCATCACCACATACACTATAGTGTTTATAAGTAAAAACAGCCAGTCTTGATCACTACTACACGTTCTCGTTGCCCCCAACATTGTCTACTCCGCATGACCCTCAGAGCAACCCACAAATCTTTGATCAGTGGCGGCTTTTCATCGGTGAGGAAAGGTGGGTACGCCACTTCACATGCGGTAGGAGGTAGTCCATTGTTGAAGGGGTGAACGTTCTGCACAGTATCCTTTGGACGAGGCACACGCTTCACATCCAAAAGTCAAACACAAGTCTCTGGCCGGAATTATATCTAAACCCTACCTTAAGACTATGCAAAGCAAAAAACATGATGGGGGGGAAACCCCTTCCCTTATTTCAATAAAATATACAAATATAAAAACCCCATAATTATGTACTTATGAAAAGCTACCGTAAATTGAAATATAAAGATATACCTAAATAAAAGAGACAACACAAATGAAGGTCAATTGACACATTACTCCACAGCCTTTAGATGGCTGACGTGTGCTCTACGCGTCAAAGACGGGTCGGTTATTCCTTTTAACATGACAGAGACAGGCGTGAGGAATCTTTCTATTTACCAGGGACCACTCCACTTGTATGCCATCTTCACCGAAGACCTGTCAGCGGCCGAGCTTAGAGGGAAACACTTACAGACAACTTTGTCCCCTTGCAAGAATGGAACCGGGATACGACCCGGTTATAGGCGGCGGCAACCTTCCTTTGGGACCTCTGTAGGTTCCGAAAAGCCACCTCACATTTTTCCTTGTATGAGCATTCGCCCGTGTCATTGAGAAGTGCGTCAATATCCCAGTTAGACAATAAGGGGTGATTCAGGTCCCTGTTTAGGAGGATCGAGGAAGGGGTGGCCTTGACTGACTCATGGAAAGCTGCATTGAAAGCTACGTTTAATACATCAATGTCCTGGTCCCAGCGAGTGTGGTCTTGGTGATGGAAGATCGTTAAGGCAATGTTCAGGTTGCGATTAAACCTTTCTACGTGATTCGGTGATGGGTTGTAGGGGCTAGTGGTGATGTGCTTGATCCCCCATGAGAAGCACATATCCCCAAAAGTTCTCGACCTGAAACACGGCCCATTGTCGCTCACGATGATCCTCGGAGTCCCTAAAATCGCCCAAACACGTCTGCACAGAGCGTTAACCGTCGTCCTCGCTTTCATGTTCCTAAGGGGAATGAGGATGACAAATTTCGAGAACGCGTCCATAGCAACGAGTATGGAGGTGTTACTCTGGGAAGAGCGAGTCAAAGGGCCAACAAAATAAACAAAAACCTTCTCCCACGGTCGCCTAGCGACCTCCGCGAAGTGAAAACCTATCTTGGAATTGCGAGTAGGTTTGGCCAATTGACACGGCTCAAATTTACGTATCCATTCTCTAATATCCCTAGACATTAAGGGCCAAAAAAATTCCTTGCAGATCTTACGTTCTGTCTTAAGCACGCCGCTATGGCCACCGAGGAGGGAGTCATGGAAGTACTTAAGTAACATGGGCCTAAGTTTCTCCAGTACAAAATATCTAAGTTTCCCATTAATACGAACTACGAGGAGGTCCTTAAGGATCTCGTAGCTGCCTACCCTCTCTCCACGCTTGATCCTGTCCACAATCTGGGTACAGTATGGATCCAACAGCTGATGATCTTTAATGGAAATAAAAGATTCAGGGATAGTATGGATGACGCACAACGAGCCTTCCTCTTTACTGTCTCCTACGGGGTCTTTATCCTCAGACATCCTTGACAAAGCGTCAGCAACAACATTAAGTTTCCCGGCAACATGATGCGTTGTGAAATTAAACCTAGATAGCTTTCAGACCCACCGGCCTATCTTTCCCAACTGTTTCGGGTGATTCCACATCCAGCTTAGGGCCATGTTGTCGGTGTATAAATCGAACTGGCGAAGTTCTAGGTAGTCAGCAAATTTCTCAATGCCAAATATACAACTCAAACATTCCTTTTCATAAATGCTATACTTTCTTTCGGCCAGGCTCAGAGTCCTACTGGCGAAAGCTACTGGTCTACACCCCTCGGAAGTCGTTTGTGAGAGAACCGCACCTAGCGCTACTGAAGAAGCATCGACGTGCAATTGAAAGGGTCTAGTGAAGTCAGGCATACGCAGAACGGCTGGCGAAACAAGGTGACGTTTGAGCGCAACAAAGGCATCCCTTTGAGCGGGTCCCCAAGTAAAGGTAGCCCCCTTTTTTTTCAAAGAGTTAAGCGGATTAGCTAAGTCCGAGAAGTTAGGGATGAACCTAGCGTAGTAAGCGCACATGCCTGAAAACCGTAACACACCTTTGATGTTTTTGGGGGCAGGAAAATCTAAGATGGGCTTGACCCGTTCCGGGTCAACAAGCAGATTACCCTCTGAAATAATATAACCGGGTTACGGTACAGATCTCTTCGCCCACGTAACCTTCTCCGGGTTGACAGTCAACCCAGCCCCGCGCAAGCGCTTTAACACTATCTCTACATGACACAAGTGGTCGTCGAATGATTTGCTGTATATACAGATGTCATCAAGATAATTAAACACAAAGTCACACTTCAGGTCCGCTAAGATATGGTCCAGGACCCTACTCAGAGCTTGCCCCCCACAGGATATCCCTAAAGGCACACGGTTGAATTCATACACTTGCCAGGGAGTGATGAACGCAGTGTATTTCTTAGAAGATTCTGAGAGTGCGCATTGGAGAAAGCTGGCATTGAGGTCAATTAGGCTATAATATTTAGCCCCGCCAAATGTTGGAAGGCGGATTCGATGCTGGGCATGGGGTAAGGGTCGAACACAATCTTTTTGTTAAGTTTCCTATAGTCGACAATTAAGCGATGCCCCTGACCTTTCCTGGGGATAATAAAAGCAGGGCTCGCGTATGGCGATTTGGAGGGACGAATAACCTCTTTCTGTTCTAAGTCCAGGATAAGATTCCTAAATATCTCTAATTTGGGAGGAGCACAGGAGTAAGGACCTGATCTAACTGGTATGTGGTCCTGCGCCACAATGTCGTACGGCAAAATGTCGCACTTCCCCCATCTGTCAGTGATGACGTCAGGAAATCAACCAACCAAACGATCGATCGCCTCACGTTCCTCAACAATCGAGAACAAATCTCGAGGACTATGCCCGAAACAAAATGGAATAAATAAACTCGGCTCAAAACTAAACGATATTCCCAAGCGTCTTAAATCAAGCTTGACTCCAGTGTGAAACATAAAGTCAGTTCCCAGAATGACATCAAAAGGGAGGTTAGGGACAACAAAAAATGGACGCTTCCAAGAAAATCGATATATCTTGATAGTAAACTCTACCTTACTGTCGACCAAAATAGTCTGTCCATTATCCACTGCGTACGTCTTAGGAGAGATAGAATAATAATTGACTTTAGTTTTACCTTCCAACTTGTGCACAAACTTCTGGCAAACAAAGGAATGACTGGCCCCAGTATCTAATAGAGCAAAACACCTTTCCTTAACTAGCTGTATCTCAATCACAGAGGAGGGGACGCGTGGTTTAAGACAAGCGGTCGCGACTGAACCACGACTACGAGCGCGCCCTACACGTTTCCCGCCCTACACTGGCTCTGCAAGTGACCTAGCCTCCTGCAACGGAAACATCTTACTCGCGAAAGGTCCCGGGGCGCACGGTTGCTAGGAGCAGAAGGCCTGAAGTTATCCCTGGGAACATTAGTGCCGTGGTCACTCGGTGGCGCAGCCGCTAAGGACAAGGCCGTATTCATGGGCACGGGAGTCGAACCCGTGCGTCCGCGGGCTACAACCGCAGGCACATGCGCAACCAAAAATTCCTGCTCAGAGAGTAAGGTGTTTTCTATCGAAGACACCAGAGAGAAGAGTTCTTGTACAGTACAGGGCTTACACGTGAACATAAAATGTCGCCGGGTAAGGGGGGATACATTCTCGAGTATAATACCCACAATCTGACGCTCCCCCAGGCCACTGTTGAGGACTTGAGCAGCCTCAGTAATAGATGAGATGAAGTCTCTCATAGATTCATGGGGATACTGGAATCTGTGTATAAATTCCTTACATAATCTTTCTCTCGCCCTACTAGGTAACAATGCTTCCAAAACGAGGTCGGTAAGCGATCTCCAAAATAGACGGTTCTGAATCCCCTGCGATAACAATTGGGTCAAAGACCCTGAAGTTTTAGACAAACAGAGAATTAAAAACTCAGTATCACTAGCTAATTTCAAACAATAGGCTCTGTTTACCTCGATCATGAATTTAAATAGGGCGACGTGATCCTGACCGCCACAAACAGGGATGCGATTTAGAATCTCAAGAAGTACCTTGTTCTGACATTTAACTAATGAAGGGGACAGGGGTGGAATGGTCGATGCAAGGAGGGGTGGATTCTCGCTCTCATTACTGTCCATACCTAAGTCAGTCTCAGCCTCCCCAGTCCCGCTAATCTCCCCACACAGTTTATATATGAGCTCACCCACAGTAGCATTGGGAGGAAGGCAGACGCCCCTTGATGTTAGCTCGGCCACCAGCTGGTCTCGGCTCAGAATATAAAACACCAGTCTTAGTCGAGGTGAAGGTCGACTTGGCAGCTCCAGGAGTGGTCGCCATGGTCACAGACGTCATGAAAAATAAACAAACACAAATCAGTCCAAAGATCAATTATATCAGTTACCCCAGATAAGAGGGACCTACTTTTACTCCTAACATCCAATAGCATGCTCCACTCCCCTCAAAGAGAGCAGAGTTGCGCAGCTTCTCTCTTGTTACCCCCCCTTTTATTTATATACCAAATAAAAGTCAGGTTGGTCCCAAGAGAGTTTATTTATATTTAATAATAACAATAACAATACTCGATGAGAAAAGAGTGGGACAAGCCCGGAGTTAGGCGTAGGTAAAATAAGGCCATTACAACTCATATACAAACAAAGATATGGGGCACGACCCCAAGCAATAAGATGGCCGCCGTAGGTACCCACAGTATAAACAAACATTTAAATTGACCTCCATACAAATTCGTAGAGTATAATGATAAATATTGAATATAGGAACAATAATCCTCAAACTAACAATAAACACTAGGCATTGACTATTCGCCATTGGCGACCTCCCAATAACTTATGAAAAAGAGAGAGTTCCCAAAAAAAGGTCACAATCACAGCTATTCTAAAGCTCAAAAATTGAAACCAAGACCCATTATACAGATGCATCATTATAATTGAATAACCTTGCAATTAACAATATTAATACACTAAGAGCGTGGGCTCGCGACCCCAGATTTAACCAACAAAGTTTGGATCAATGCAAATTCAATCCCCCAATAATGACAGTAACATTGATCGTTCAATATGATTTTACCCAAATACTCAAATGGTACGATATAACTAAGCATCCCGCACATCAAACATGGCGGAGTAAATAGCCCCAAAACTATCCGTGAAGCGGATGAGATAGGTCAATCAGAATAGTAATATCCCTAGATTTAAACTGCGCTGCCATGATCTCTACAAAAGGTTCCAATATATAATCAATTAAGTTAAATTGTAAATAAATATCGGCCAAAACGTAATTTAGAATTCATCGTTACTCAAAACAGAATTTTGATACAAATAAATTAAATCTAAATTTGACACCAAGTGCCTCACCTATAGAATGCGGAGAAATGTGTGTCGTGGCACTAGAGTCCTGCCATTATATACAACCTAGGTAGCGTCACGTGTTCTCATGAGCGCGGGAAGCAAGGTAGGAGAAAGGGGAAGGGGAGTGCACTGTTCGAGAAGAATCTCGGGTGTTCAGGGCGAGATTTCAAATCTCGCGCCGCTCAACCGGCCGTTAACTCCAGAGCACTGTCGCTAGGCGCGCACGGGTCCGCGAATGTAGATCGTCTTTTATTTATTCTTTCTTGGGGTGGGGCTGGCTGGAGGCGTGGCTTCGCTGACGGCTACTCGTCTCAGTTGAAAACAATCGGGGTGGTGAGACGATGTGTTTGTGAGTGTCCTCGTAGAACAGCCAAATGGAAGCAGAGTTGGTGAGTCCGTGCAATCTTTTTCTTTCCATGTTGTGACTCGGTCACAATGGGTTCTTATAAACATCCCGGGACCACTGAGGTGTGTAAAGGACCTTGTTTAACTGTAATAATGTTGACCATTACAACTAATATATTTTCTCATAATGTACAAATTAAGATTTACAAACATTCCAATACAGTTATAACCAACACGAAAAAACCAACAACAAGGATATACCAAATAAAAACAATAGAAGTACTGCTGCCAACCATAGAGCATGAAACATTTGTAAACATTCCTTTCACTGCATAAAATGTACCTAGTAGTATGACCAAACATTCCGCCCACCTTGAAAATATACTTTCAATGAAACATAAAAATAATTAAGATATAAACTAAACAAGTGAAATGAGTTAAGCAACAGTTGGTTCAAAATAAATAAAAGTGCATCACTATTACATACAAACAGAATAATATAAAACACAAGTCTGTACACATCTATGCTTAGTTTTCTTCCATTGGAAGTGGACATAGTTTTGTGATGGCTCTCTTCAGCGAGCCACCTGCGGTCTTGAGATTGACCACACGAACTATTCCATCTGTGCCAGGATGTAATTCCAGTACTCGACCCAGTTTCCAACTGAGCGAAGGAGAATTGTCCTCACGAATGATAACCAATGTTCCCAATTGAATGTTATGGCCATGTGTTCTCCATTTCTTCCGCTGTTGGAGTTCGGCTAAGTACTCTTTGGACCACCTGGCCCGAAAATGCTGAGAAATTTGTTGCGCATGCTGCCAGCGTGATAGTCGATTCATCTGAAGTGATGCCAGGCTTGGATCTGGAGTGGTCACTAATGAGTCTTCTATCAAAAAATGAGCGGGGGTAAGAACAGAAAGGTCTGAAGGATCACTGGACAGAGGCGTTAAAGGACGGGAGCTTAGACACGCCTCTACTTGTGTTAAAATCATGTTTAGTTCCTCATATGTAAGCGTGGCATTTCCCAAAATTCTGTTCAGATGATATTTGACAAGCCTAATTCCTGATTCCCATAAACCACCGAAATGGGGTGCTCGTGGAGGTATAAAGTGTTATTCAATGTTGTCTTTGGCTAGAGTGGATGTCACTTCCGTTTGATGGTCATCAGAAGTAAGTAGATTGCGAAGTTCCATAAGTTCATTGTTTGCTCCGACAAAATTGGTAGCGTTATCAGAATAAATATGAAGACATTTGCCTCGCCATGCCATGAATCTTCGCAAGGCTGCTAAGAATGATTCTGTAGTTAGATCACTCACCAGTTCAAGGTGAATAGCCTTGGTAGCGAAGCATACGAAAAGAGCTATGTAACTGTTTATTTTCTTCGCTCCTCTTCTTCTTCTTCCTTGTAGTATTGGTATTGGACCACCATAATCAATTCCTGTATGCAGAAATGGACGAGAAGATTCTATTCTGCTCTTGGGAAGTTCTCCCATCATTTTTTGTACGCCTCTGGGCATGGCCTTGAAACATTTAATACAATTGTGCACAATCTTCCTGCATAAGTTTCTACCATTCAGTGGCCAATACACTTGTCTTAGCGCACTGAGCATTGCTTGTGGCCCAGCATGAAGTTGTTTCAAGTGTTCGTTGCTGGCTATTAATTCTGTCAGTTTGTGTCCCTGAGGTAGCACAATTGGATGCTTCTGATCAGGTGTGAGGTTGGATTTTTGTAAACGTCCGCCCACCCTGATGATTCCATTGTTGTCTAGAAAAGGGTTCAGGGAATGAAGTTTGCTCTTTTGATTAACTTGATGATGGGATCTTAGATCCGAAAGTTCTTTCTGGAACCTTTGATGTTGCACAATTTTAATTATGGTTGTTAGTGCTAGCTTGGTTTCATTCACTGTAAGTGATCCCCTTCGACATGATTCGTTAGTATGTCTGGTGTTGTAAATGAATCTTAAGCAGTATGAAACTATGTGTACAAGTGTGTTAAGCGATGAGAATTTATCAATTAACGCACAGTCTGGAACTATGCTGACAAGCGTGGTGTTATTCTTCCTCCTCTCTAGCACCTCTTCATTTGGAAATTCCAGAGAGAAAATAGGTTTCATCCATAAGCTAGAGTCCTGGATTAGCCAATCTGGACCATGCCACCATAAACTCGAGTGAACTATTTGATCAACTGACACACCTCTAGACACAAGGTCAGCAGGGTTTTCATGCGTTCTAACATGTCGCCAATTTTCAATTTCAGTGATTTCTTGAATTTTGGCAACTCTGTTTGCCACGAATGTATTCCAATTTGATGATGGTGATGCCAACCATGCTAACACAATAGTTGAATCTGTCCAGTAGAAACATTTGGTGATGTTTTTGTTAAGGGCTAATAGGGTACGATGGGTAAGTTCTGCCAATAGTAATGCTCCACATAATTCTAGTCTTGGCAACGATGATTTTTTGAGTGGAGCTACACGGGACTTAGAACAAATGAGGTTGACTGTACCACAACCTCTTGAGTCTGTGCTTCTTAAATACAAACATGCGCCATAAGCAGACTCCAATGCATCTGAAAAACCGTGAATCTCCAACTGGACGGTTGTGTCACCTGCTAGAATTCTTCTCCTGATATGCATTTTATCGGGACTTGTGAGCGATAAAAGGCATTTTTGCCAACTTGAGTGCAAACTGATTGGGACCGATTCATCCCAACCTAATTTTAACTGCCATAATTCTTGAAGGATAATCTTGGCCTTCAGGATGACTGGTCCGATCAACCCTAATGGATCAAAAATATGAGCTGTCACCGACAAAATTGTTCGTTTTGTGACTCGATTTACTACGTTCTGTGACACATTGTTAACTAAGTAGTGAAAAGTGTCACGCTTTGGATCCCACAGCAGACCCAATGTCTTGATGGTGCTATTTTGGTCAACTTGAAGAGTCGGATTGCTCTCTTTATCTTCTGGAGGAATGTTGGCCAACAGCTCTTCCTCATTAGCACACCATTTCCTTAAATGAAATCCGCCACGTTGTAAAAGTGCTATCAGCTGATTTTGAAGGGTCACAGCTTCTTCAATGGTGTCCACTCCTGTCATGAGGTCATTGACGTAGAAGTCTTTCCTTACCACCTCTGACGCCATGGGATAATGTTCTTGTTCGTCTCGTGACAATTGTTGCAAAGTTCGTGTTGCTAAATATGGTGCACAATCTGTTCCATATGTTACTGTCAGCAAGCGATAAACTTGATTAGGCATACTAGGATTCTCTCTCCAGATAATCTTCTGTAAATTCAATTGCGACGAATCCATTTTTATTTGGCGGTACATTTTTTTCAATGTCTGCCGTAAGCACATATTTGTGCGTTCTGAAGCGTATGATAATAGAAAAGAGATCATCTTGCACAGTTGGGCCAACCATCAAAATATCATTCAACGATGATCCAGAACTAGTTTTTACTGATGCATCGAATACGACGCGAAGCTTGGTTGTTGTGCTCGAGGTTTTAAAAACTGATGTGATGTGGAATATAATATTCCACACTTGATGGTGAACAAATGTCTTGATCTTGCAATGGTTCCATGTGCCCAAGAAGCTCGTATTCATGCATAAATGCACAATATTGCTCATGTATTTCAGGTTGCCTAGCCAGCCTTTTCTCTAATTGATCAAATCTTTTTGTAGCTAGCTCCTTTGAATCCCCCAATTCCCTTGAATTGTCTTTAAATGGCATTTTAACAAGGTATCTTCCTTCTGGTGTCCGAGATATGTTTTCTGAAAAGTGTCTTTCGCATTTCAAGTCGTCACCAGAGTGGTTGTTGTGTAGCATTACATTCTTCAATCTCCCAAAACTTCTGAAGTTGTAAATCAATATTGTGTGTAGAAACAAAATGACAAAATGTTGCTGGTGATGAACATTCGCGAAACACCTTCCCTGCCACAATCCATCCTAGATTTGTTTTTTGTAAGATGGGTGATTCGTTGGACGGTTTAACTTGACCTACGCACATCAAATCCCAAAAGATCTCAGTTCCAAGCAAAACATCGATTTTACATGGCTCATAGAATTTAGGATCAGCTAAAGTAATTGTTGATGGAATTGTCCAAGAAGAAAGGTCAACACGTGTGTTTGGAAGTTGTTCTGTAATTTTTGGTAGAACAAGGAAATCTAGATTCGATTTGTAGGCATTGAATCTGGATTTGATGGATGTGTTGACGTTATATGTAGATTCATTTGTAGATGCATTTATACCCGTAACATGTGTAATAACCTTGATTCGTTTAAGACCCAATCGTTGACATAATGCCTCAGTTATGAAGTTTGACTGAGATCCAGAGTCCAACAGTGCTCTGCAAGTAATTGAAGTCCCTTTAGCTCCTAAAATGTCAATCAACGCGGTGGAGAGAAGCACCTGACTTGGTTTTTTGACAGTGCCTGAAGAGTGAGTTACAGTCACTGATGATTGTGACTGCAAGTTGGGGTCAATGCATTGATTAGTTTCATTGTTGAGAGATATTGATTTTATATCCATTGTTGGATTTTCAGGAAAGTGCAATAAAGTATTGTGTGATTTGTCACACATTTTGCAAGAACCTGACTTGCATTGACCTACTCTATGACCTGGCTTGAGGCAGTTCAGACATACATTAAGTTTTTTGACCTGCTTGAACCTATCTTCAATAGACATTTTCAAAAACTGTTCACAATGAAACAATGGATGTTGAGCATTGCATAAATTACATGCAGCATACTGTGACACTAAACATGTGTTTCCAAATGGTTTTGAACCTGAACTCGCCTTCACGAACGGCTTATGTGTATTCATTGTTGTTTGTAGTTTGCTGGTTTGAAAACGATTAGTTGAAATAGCTTCAAGTACCTAACACCTACGCTGTAAAAAGAGTGTAAGGTCAGACAATGTTGGTAGCTGATCTGATGATGCCACGCATTGCCATTCACGATACGTAGTCGTGTCTAGTTTGGAACCAAGTAAGTGAACCACTAATGTGTCCCAGCTATCAGTGGGTTGATTTAATGCCTTGAGAGCTCTGATGTGTCTTAGAGTACTATCTAATAAGTGTCTCAAAGAAGTGGGCGATTCTCTCTCCACCTTTGGTAGGTCAAAGGGAGCCTTGACGTGTTTCTCAACAATTATTTTCTTGTTTTGGAACCGTTCTTGTACTAAATTCCATGCTACTGTGTACGCCGCCGTACGGCTGTTGCCCGACAAAGAACATCTGACTTGACAGTTATGCCACGCCAGGTTGTCTATGAAAGGGCTGATTTATTGTTTGAGTACCGAGTCATTGTCATGACTCTTAACCTCGTGAATGAACTTATATACCTATGAAATGAGACAGATGAAATGAGGCTGTAAGAAAATACAAGTATTAGTAAATAATAAGCTGTAAAGGAATTACATGTGTATTAGTAAATGACCCTTTGAGGTGAAAATTTGTGATTGTTTTGGGTCGTGGGAATTTGGGAGGATTTTCTTTTCTTGGGATGTGGGAAGGTGTGTTTAAGGTATGATGTGAGTTGTGAGTGATTGCGTTGGGTCGCGGGAATTGGGGAGGATTTTCGTTTCTTGGGATGTGGTAAGGTGTGTTTAAGGTATGATGGTGAATTGAGAGTGATTGTGGTGGGTCGTGGGAATTTGGGAGGATTTTCTTTTCTTGGGATGTGGGAAGGTGTGTTTAAGGTATGTGGTGAGTTGTGAGTGATTGCGTTGGGTCGTGGGAATTGGGGAGGATTTTCTTTTCTTGGGATGTGGTTAGGTGTGTTTAAGGTATGATGGTGAGTGATTGCGCTGGGTCGCGGGAATTGGGGAGGATTTTCTTTTCTTGGGATGTGGGAAGGTGTGTTTAAGATATGATGGTGTGTTGTGTGTGATTTCGTGAGTCGATTTCCAGGAGGAGGATCGAATGGTTTAACTTGACTGTAGGGAATAGGTTTGACGTGGATGGTTACATATCCATTCCCCATCTGGGGTCGACAGTGGCGCCAGCGTTATTCTCTGGCTAGAAGTTTGACCTAGTCGGTTATCCCAGTGGAGTCCGGCGGTGGCAAAGGTTATAAAGAGTTGCTTGTTGGGGTAGGATTTTCTTTTCTTGGGATTAGGAGTGAGGTGGATACATTTCCATTCCCCGTCTGGGGCCGCCCCCGGCGCCAGCGTTATTCTCTGGATAGTAGACAACCTAGGCGGTTATCCCAGTGGCGTCCGGCCGTGACTAAGGAAGTAATGGGATGAAATGTGTGAATTATGGATGATTCGGTCTACCTGACTGGCTTAGTTTCTTATATCTACTGTGGTTATTAATTTAAATATGTTAGTAATAATTGTTATTTATACAATCTAGTTATTTACATCCAGCGTTAGTATTATTATTATATTAGTATTATTATTTTATTTTATTTTTTAAGTTTAAAAAAAAATTTGTTTGGTTTTTTTTTCCAGGGTTATGAACTGGGTTTTTTTTTTTTACTATATCTAATTATATCTAGCTATGTCTATACTAAGCCAGTCTCGGTCGTTTGTAGTACCTGTCCTCTGTGGGGTCGTAGCGTCCTAAGTTCCTAACTATTTCGTTCGTGTGTAAATCTGTCTGCTCGTATAGTTTTTTGTTGCGGTCTTTGTAAATTTCCTGTAGCTGTCTGCAGTTGGTCAGTGTGTGTAGGTCTGTGGTTCTCGTGCGCCAGGGTGCCCCCGTGATTGTTCTGAGTATTCTGTTTTGTGTGGTTTGTAGCCGTTTAGTTGTATCTGATGCTCCATAGCTCCATGCCACGCAGTTATATAGTATTATATGTTGTATTATTGTTTTGTATAGTATTATTTTTGTGTGGATATTTAGTTCCCTACATTTAAATAAGGAGTATAATTGAATATATCTTTCCATTACTTTTTTGTTGGTGTTATCAATATGGCTTCTCCAGGTTAGCTTTGAATCTATTGTTGTGCCTAGGTATTTTGTTTCCTTATTTACTGGTATTTCTGAGTCAAATAGAGTGAGAGGTGCTGGAAGTTGCTTATTTCCTCGGCTTATGATTAGGGCTGACGATTTTGTAGGGTTTACTTTAATCCTCCATTTTGTAAGCCAGTCTTGCAGATTTACTAAGTATCTCTGCATTGCCAGACTGGCGTAGTTTATGTTTTTGCAAGTGGTGTATAGCATGGTGTCATCGTCAAAAAGTCTGACTTTTATTTGGGGATGGGTCGGTATATCCGCAATGTATATACTATAGAGGTGTGGTGCAAGTGTAGATCCCTGAGGCACCCCTGCCCTTATGTTGTGTATTGGTGATTTAGTACCGTCCATGATCACTTGGAATATTCTTCGAGCAAGGAAACTGGCGATAATGTGAATGATCCATTGTGGGTAGTTAAATTTGATTAATTTTAGAATTAGTCCTATATGCCAGACTCTATCGAATGCTTTTTCTACATCTAGGAATATTGCTATTGTGTGTTGTTTTTTTGAAAAAGCTTCTGTGGCATCTTCTATTAGGTTTAGTACAGGGTAGATTGTTGAATGTTTTTGTCTGAAACCGAACTGTAAGTTTGGGATGATTCCTTTTCTTTCGCTAAAGTCATTTACTCTTTTTAAAACTAATTTTTCAAAGATTTTGCTCAAGGTAGTGAGGAGACTAATTGGCCTTCTGTTTTGTGGAAACATTGGGTCCTTTCCTTGTTTGGGAAGTGTTATGACTCTCGCCAGTTTCCATGCGTCTGGGAAGTGACAAAGTGTTAGTAGTGCATTGTATATTGTTAGTAGTGTGTGTATTGCCCTTGGTGGTAGCTTTTGTATGGTTTCGTTTGTAAGTCTGTCGTGTCCTGGCGATTTGTTTTTTGGCAAGTTTTTCACTGTGTTTGTTAATTCGTCGAGTGTTATTGGGTCAACCCGCGACACTATAGGTCTAAATAGGTATTCTCTTACTGTTCTTTGTGCATCCCTGACAAAATCTGGGTCTTTTGGAATTTGGTTTGGTGTGAATTGCTTCTCTAGTGTCACTGCTATGGCTTCCGCTTTCTCTGAGCTTAGGTATGCCATACCGTGTTCCCCGTGTATTGCTGGTACTGACCGTTTTTTGTTTGTTGATTTTAGTTGTTTTGCTACTTTCCAGGTTTTACTGGAGTCCAAGGCAGCATCTGTTATGTAAGTATTCCAGTTGTTGAGTCTGATTGTTTTTACCCTGCGTCTAACTTGGGCTGTAAGTCTGTTGTAGGCTGTTCTGTGTTGTGGTGTTCTATACGTCTGCCAGTCCCTCCTTGCCTCTCTCTTCTGGGCGAAAAGAAAGTCAAGGTCCGGGTTCTGGCCTCGCAGGTCTTGTTTCTCCTGTTCTGTTTTGGTGTTGTTTCTGTAAGCTTCCTGCACTGTTGTTGTAAAGAGCTGGAGGGTGGTGTCTGCTTCTTCCGTGGTCGTGATATTGATATTGTCGGGTAGTGTTTCATTTAGTGAGTTTATAAAACCTTCCCAGTCGCTCGTGGTTTTGGTTTTATTTAGTCCCTTTATCTCTATAGTGGTGTTTGTTGTTATCTCGCACAATATAGGATTATGGTCAGAGTCTAGTTCCTTGAGAACAGTTAACTCTTCTGCCGTCACCCCTAATTGTTTAAGATCACGTCTATAACGTCGGGTCTGTGTAGTGGGTTTGAGGGGTAGAATGTTGGTTCGCCAGGACCGACAATTGTGTAGCCCTTAGTGTCTGCGTGGTCGTTTAGTGCACGTCCATCCCTGTTTGTTAGTCTGCTATTCCAGTTTGTGTGTTTACTATTCATGTCCCCTGCTAAAAACATTTTGTCGAAGTCAGTAAGTTCGTCTAAGTCTTGTTGTAGTATGTTTTTAGTCGGTGGTTTGTATATGGCCGCGAACAAGACACTCCCGCTCTTTGTGTTAACTTTGACTGCAGTTGCTTCTATGTTTTCTAAGGATTGAAAGTTGTGTTGGTAGTGCGGTATATTATTCTTAATGAGTACTGCTGTTACCCCTCCCCTTCCATTGGGCCTGTCAGTTCTGTAGATTTCGTACCCGTAGAAGTTAATTATTTTGTTCTGATTTAGATGGGTTTCATTTATCAGTCCTATATCTATCCCGTATGTTTTGAAAAGTTCCTCTAATTCTTTGCTTGCGTGAGTATCCCGTTCGCGTTCCATATAAAAACGCGTAGTGTGTCTTTAGTCAAAGTCTTGTCCTTCCTAGTCATCTTGGGTCAGAAAGTATTCTGTCACTCACTCGATCATGATGACCATCTTTTCTGTCGAGTCTGTTGCCTGCCTAAGTCTGTTGAGGTATGGTTTGAAATGGGTGGTAATTTTTATAATATTCAATTCTTTAAGAAACCTAATTAGGTCTTTGATGTCTGAACCTGATGTGTTTTCTTGTTGTGTGGGGCCGTGTGTGTGTTGTCCCTGCACTGCTTGGGCGTAGGATCGGTGGATCCGGGCCGCCTCTGGTATTGGCTGTTGCTCTATTGGTGGGTTTTGGGCGGGTCTGTGGCCGCATTGGAGGGTAATTCTTAGTGCCGGTGGGTGCTGCTGGGGGTGGGGGCGTGGGCCGGGTTGTAGCTTGATTGCTAGAACGCGCTACCAGGGAGTTTTTCTTTTTTTCGATTAGGTTTACATACACCGGGCATTTACTATAGTTTGCCGTGTGGCTTCCCATACAGTTAACACACCGGGCTGGAGTGGTGGAGTCCTTTTTGGGGCAGTCTTTGGTAATGTATTGCTTTAGGCACTTTACGCACCTAGGATTGTTTTCGCGGTTGTTCTTGGTGTGTCCGTATCTTTGACACTTGTGACACTGAACAACTGTGTTGGGTGGTGGGATGTATGGCTCTACTTTTACCCTGGTGTAGTTGATGTATTTGAGCTGGTAGATGGTGTTGATTTCAGAATTTTTGGACAAGGTCACCTGGAACGAAGGGAGGAGCGTCACTGTCTGTGTTGTGTTGTCTGGAGAAGTTTTCCTACTGAACTACCTCACGTCTGTGACGGGGAAACCCATGTCCCTCAGTTCGTGCTCCAGGTCCTCAGTGGTCATGTTTGGGGGAAGCCCCTTGATGACCACCTTAACCGGTTAGTCCCTAGGGAGTGTGAAGGTGTGAAACTCTTGTTTCAAGTCTCTGAGGAGGTGTTGGACCAGGTCATAGTCGGTTTTGCTACTAGTATGGATCTTAAGCCCATCCTTGACGTATATGATTCTGATGTCACTGTTAATGGATTTTGTCAGTTCCGTGATTTTTTTGTAATTGTGCGTGCCTAGCGTCACTATTGGTGGGAATCGTTTAGTCTGTGTGGTGGTGGTGGTGGTGGTGGTGGTGGTGGTAGTGTCATTTGTCTCCATTGTGTCTGCCACTTTTTTCAGGGGTTCAAACCTGTTTGCGGTGGTGGTGATTTTTTTGGCTTGTGAGTTTTGTCTTCTAGAGGGACGATACCTCCTTTTTCTGCCTGACTTGTCTACAAGGGTAAATGTCTTGACCGTCAATGTCGGTTTCCATGTCCGAGGCGTCTGTGGAAGAGTAGATGGTGTCGTCCTCTGTTTGGGTTTTCCTGGGGTTGGTTGTCTGTGAGTCCATTTGGTGGCCCTGACAAGGGCCGGCTAGTTGTGGTTTCCTGGGGATGATGGTCGGGGAGTCCATTTGGTGGCCCTGAAAAGGGCCGCCTGGTGTGGAGGGGCTACTTGGCCCCCCTCTGTGCAGTGTGGGTGGGCTTGGAGTGTGTTGTATGCTGGTCCCGGAAGAGAGACTCCGACTACGAGGTATTGTTTCGTAGCCGGTCTCGTTTTACGGTCTACTGTGGCCTCGTTGGCAGCGTTAGGTATCAACCACAGTAATTACCACCGACAGTCTGTCCCGAGTTTAGTGGCGTGTGTGTGTTCGGGATTTAGAGTGTGAAACTCTAAGGCAATTTGCTCAGTTTGCCTTAAAAAAGGCAGATTTGTCTTGAAAAAGACAGTAGGCAGCTCAATCTAGCACCGAGTGGTTCGCAATCTCAGAGAATCGTTCGTTCGTTCGTTGCTACTGTGTAGTTGGCTGACGTAAGTTCAAGAGAATGAATGACATAGGCTGCGTCGCCCTTCAAAGACGAGCGAAGATAGTGAAATTTCTGTATGTCAGTTAGTGACTCATTGTTGTGTATAAGTGAATTAAACACTTCAAAAAATGGTAACCCATCTTCGTAACTTCCACTAAAAGAAGGCAGATTTATAGTTGGAAGTTTGACCGACATATTTGTTTGTAAATTTGTTGTGGTAGTTGAACTGGTATCATGGGAGTGTGTTTGAATAAATGCTTCAACTGATGCCATTAAATCAAAATAAGTATTCTCAAAATATTCACGTTCATTTAAATGTAGGTCACTGTCATCGACCAATTCTATTTGTGATTGCAATGAATCGAATTCTGACCAAGACTGATCTAATTTTGATAGTCGCAATTTTAATTGAATTAATGAACTTTTTTGAATATCAAATGTTTGAAAATACGCTTTAAATCTTGTGATTCTAGCCTTGATTTGTCCCTTTTTGCTACAAGGCCCTTTATATCTGTGTCTGTGGCCATGTTGAAATAACAAAGCGTTTAAAAGACTAGCAAAACTACAATAATAGAGACGTGCTATAATGAAAGAAGAGGAAGGTAGTTACAATAGATACAGGACGGGATTAAATTGGACTGGACTCACTTAATTGAAGAAGTTTGTTTCTTGACGAGACACATATCTGAAGATCTAAGTGCCTTGTTTTCCATGCACTGAATAAAAACTGCATTGAATAAAAACTGCTACATTTAATCAAATATGACTTGTTATTTGAGCTGTGGATAGACAAAAACTGACTCGTTATCTGAACCCGGAGGACCAAAATGTTTAATTGTAATAATGTTGACCATTACAACTAATATATTTTCTCATAATGTACAAATTAAGATTTACAAACATTCCAATACAGTTATAACCAACACGAAAAAACCAACAACAATGATATAACAAATAAAAACAATAGAAGTACTGCTGCCAACCATAGAGCATGAAACATTTGTAAACATTCCTTTCACTGCATAAAATGTACCGAGTAGTATGACCAAACAGACCTAATGGGTTCTTATAAACATCCCGGGACCACTGAGGTGTGTAAAGGACCTGACACAAAGATTGAAAACAGCGGTCTACCTTGTCCTTCAACAATGGTTACTGGGAATAAGCCAGGACACATGCTAGGACGATACAACATTGCACAAAAATAATACCAACAGTAATTAATTGCATTTGAATGAAGATAAGAAATAAATAAATAGAACAAATATGCAAAGAGAAAATGTGGTGTTTAATTAATTGCATTTTAAGATTTCCCTTTTGTCTTCCCCATAAATCCGACCTGTGTAGCGTATGCTAAGCTAGTGAGCTTCACATACAACAAAAATACAAAGTTTCCTTTATTTCTAAATAAACCTCTTCACAAATTGTCCAATTATATTATTAATATATACCTCCCCCAATTACTAACTGACTTTCAACTCACCATTTCCCCTGGTCTACAATAGTTCAACAGACACGAGGTAGTCATGCACTTGCCTAAGAATAACGTTCTATTGACTGAGCAATTACAAAGATAGCTGGGATTATCGAGTGGCTGGACCTTGATCTGCGAGTGCGCTGGCTCTATTTGGGGCAAGGCCTTGTGATTGAGAGAATCTTCGTATTCCGGAATGAAGCTCTACATGCATGCGTGATGTGATCGAGACGAGGCCGTTCATGTGCACAACGAGCTTTCCTAGACCTAGAATATGCTAAAGCTACGTCAGATCTTCCAGATGGTGCTGTACCCCCCTACCCCCTCCCTACCCTCTACACTGGTCCAGCCATATTTCATATATACGAAAGTACAAGCAAAGAAGATATAAACTTTACAACAAATCAAGATAAGCGATGACGAGGGAGCCGCTATGGTGGGTTATCCTATTTTCCAAATTATATTTCAATTTTAATTCTAGGACTTAGAATATATTAATCCAAATTTATTTTACAATTTGTTTAGTCACTAAATGCCTCGTCAACTGTGAACATTGGGCATTGTTGGTATTTATTTTCACATGTTTCTATCTGGTCACTTTGTGGAATCTCTTAGCGGAACTCGTTGAGTTTTTTAAGTTCTTGCGTTTGTTAAATATATGAGGACAACGGGAGTTGTGTTAAGATGGAAAATGGGAGGCTGAAGCAGTTCCAAATAAAAATTTAGTGAAACAGTGTAGGGCACTTTCACTATTACTATATGTTAAAAGGTATTGGAAATGGTCTTGAACCAAGTGGCAGTTAAACTCGGAGAGGAAAGAATGAAAGTCATGATGTTTGCTGATGAATTGATGGTATGGGGGGGATAAGGAAGAGGAAGTACAGAAATAACTACAATATTGGAATGAATAAGTGAAAGACTGTGGAGTGAAATTTATCATGGAAAAGTGTGAAGAGATGGTAATTACAAGGAAGAGGATAAGGCCTAGTAAAGCTATAAAGTTGGATGGAATAAATTTGATAAAAGTACAGAACGTAAAATAACTTGGAAGCGTTAGTGAGGAGAAATATGGAAGTAGAAAGGATCTAATAAGAAGAGGACAACAGGGAGAGTTGTTCTATAGGTGTTTAAGAGACCTGCTATAGAGAAGAGAAGTCACCTTGGAATGTAAGGGGTGTTATATATGGAGTACTTTGTACCCATTGTCACACATGCAGCAGAAACATGGACAATGAATGCAATAAAGTCTAGGAAAGTGGAGGCCATGGGAATGAAGTTTGTGAGGAGCATGTTAGTTATCATTAGGAGGAATATGATTAGGAATGAAATAACCAGGTATATAGTAGGGGTGCAGGGAGTACATGAGATAGTAGAGGAAGCAAGACTGAGATAGTATGGGCATTTAATTAAAATGGAAAAAGAGAGGATGCAAAAAAAAATAGTTGGAAATGTGTGTAGGAAAAGGATCTCGATGAAGGCCAAGAAAGAGGTGGGAGGAGCAGATAAAATAAAGTGTTCAAATTAAAGGGGAATAATCAAAGAGATTAAAGAATAAGAATTGTGGAAGTATAGATGAAGATGAAGGCATTTACTAAATAGACTCGACCACAGGCTGGAAACAGTTGATGATGATGCTGTTTTTAAATGTATAATCACCTTGGACTGGTTGTGAACAAACTAATTATCTCGTGATATATTAAAGTCATTTTTTGTAGGGAGTGATATTTGTAACTTTTTTTTAACAGGTCTATTAAAAGCCCTTGTAGTTGTTAAAATAGCTTATCACATTCAAATAGAGGTATCATATAAACCTGTATTATAGGTGGTTTCCAGGCACTCTTGAATGGAGTCTTTACTTGGAATTATTTGTATAAACATCTGAAGTACTATATGTTTATCTAAATTTGCTGTTTTTCTTGTGTTTTACCAATCCCCTTTACCAACATTGATATTCTTTATACCGGCAAAGATTTATCTGAGTGCCAAACCCTTCCTTCACCTCTGGCAAGACATCTTGTGAATGTGGGGAATGCCAGGCCTCCACCGTGGTTCGGATTCCACGTTAAACTGTAGGTCCTTCATTTCATCTCACAATCATCCTACCATTACACATTAGCGTAAGTGCGTATAACCTGAACAGGTAGTAAGACGCGGTGCTATAATAATAATAATAATAATAATAATAATAATAATAATAATAATAATAATAATAATAATAATATTCTATAATTTTATATAGCATGCTTTGTGTGTGGATTGTAGTAAAGAATTGGTTTTCCACGATCACTATATGAACTCCAATTTTTATTTTAAAACCACAGGACAATCGAGTGTATTATCAACCCTCCCCTGTGGTGGTAGCGTCCTTTCCAATCTGACCAGAATACCACCACAGCGAGAGCGTCATACAAATAGAAATATACTAATAAATCATCAGGGACCTTTAATGACCACCACTAAATCCAACCAAACCCAGGTGTCAGCACCAACCCTTATTTATTTTTATCAGGGAATTAGAGTTGTAGTTAAATAAAATCACGAGTAGTAACGATTAGGGCCTTTCGGCAAGTTTATTAATAACTGGTAAAAATATAAATTTATAACTTCATAAGATGAAATAAGGCTGCGACTTCTACGCAATATATTAGACATTTAAACATAGCATGAATTCTTTCCAATTAATCAAAATAATAATCCGTTTATAAACTATTAATTTTAGGATGAGCAGCAATATCAATTGAGTACAAAAAATGGAAAAGGATGTAAGTGCCAATAAATAAAAAAAATACTTTTTTATTGAAAAGGGTTGTATAAGCTAAGCGTAATGAAACGAGAAAGGTTGTAAGGGCCAGAAATATTCCTACTAGTTTCAAGAGCAGTTCGAAGATAGCAGCACTGTGCAAGCGCCAGCGGGGCTGAGATGGGAAGGGATGTAAGTGCCACCGCCATGATGGATGTGCTTAAGCTACGCAGTTGCACTAGTCGCGGGGTTGGTGACAGTACGTGGACACGGCAGTGATTTCAGTCGTTTTATTTTACGTGTGTATTTTAGAGTGTGCTTCGGTTGTATGTTTAGTGTACCTACCAGAAACTGGAAAAGCCTGTTAAGAATAAGGTAATTGTTCATAAGAGACGTGAAGCAAGATAAAAGGGCCAGCCGTACATTAACAGTCGGGGAAAGAGATACCTGCAAAACAACCACCAGCAGAACAAGCAAGCTGCTCCTGTAAGTACGAGTGTAAAAACATAAGCAATGAACAAAAACAGCTATCGTTTTTGGAGTTTTATAAAGTTGATGAAGAAAGCCAAGGAACATATTTATTGAATCATATTCAAATGTTACCTATTGGTCGTAGACGTCATGGGACGTATGAAAGTCCAGCAGAAAGTAGGTGGACTTGTACTTTTGCTTATAACATCCCCGATGGTACAGGGGAAAATGTACAAGTGTGCAAAAAACCTTCAAAGAAATTGTTTCTATATCTGAAAGGAAATTTATTGTTTTACAAACAAAAAAGAAATTAGGTTGCTTGATTTTTGAGGACAAAAGAGGGAAAACACCTGCATCAAATGCACACAAGTTTAAATTTACAGAAGATTATCGAAATCTTGTAAGATATCATATAAACTCGTTTCCCAAATACGAAAGTCACTACAGCCTAAACAAAATCAAGTAATGACTTTTTGTCGCCTGATCTAAATAAACACTGAATGTATGTGGCTTTTAAAAAACAAAATCCTGCGAGTGCAGTTACATACAGTTTTTACGCAGAAGTTTTAAAACAAGATTTTCCAAACCTAAAATTTAAAGCTCTTGTAGTTGATACCTGTAAAAAGTGTAACTTTTTGAAGGCAAAGTTTCAATCTACGACCAGCGAAACGGCAAAATAGGAAGTAAAAGCCCAGCAAGAGTTGCATCACCGAAAATGGGAAAAGGCTCATAAGTGTATGAAACAAGATATTACATCTTCACAACTTCCAACGGCTACTTATACAACCTTATGCATGGACCTACAACAAGTTATGTTTGTTCCAATGCTTACACATAGCACTATGTTTTATTGTAGACAGATATCTTGCTACAATATAGGGATAGATGTTGGAGACAATGGCTCTGCAAGTATGTGTATGTGGCATGAAGGGATTGGAGGCCGTGGCGCTAACGAAATAGCTTCTTGTTTGTTTAAAGTTGCTTCTACTGGAGTCCATTTTCCTCGTAAAAGGCTTGTGTTATGGAGCGATAATTTCATAGCACAAAACAAAAACCAGATGCTGTTAATGTATATTATTTATTTAGTCCACAAAGGATTTTATCGTTCAATTGATGTGAAATATCTTGTAAGTGGACACAGCTACATGAACGTTGACCGTGATTTTGTAGTGATTGCGAAAAAACGCAAAGCTGTGAAAGCGATAACTCCTAAAGTTCTTGAAGCGTTAGTTGCAAGTGCAAAATTGACAACACCTTTTACTGTAGTATCTACGAATACTGATGACTTCATATATTTTAAAGGACTTGCTAAAGATTACCTAAATACAAAATATCTGGCTATAAGTAAAATGTCTCACTTCCGCATTTCCCACAAGAATCCTAGCACAGTGAAAGTGGCATCAGTTTTGGGTCTTGAAGGTGATGTTATGATAACTTGGAAAAAAGTTGATGTTTTAAAGAAAAATGCTTATCTCGACAATGTACCGGATATTCATGACTTGCCAAAAATACACTTTAAATCCAAAATCCCACGAGAAAAGAAGAATGATATTTTGGGAATGATAGATTATATAGAGAAAGAAGAAGACAAGGACTTCTACAGAGCCCTATTAGAGAACAAAGATGAAGAGGCCTGCAACATGGAGGTGTAGGAAGAAGATGAGGAATAGGACTGCTTGGGGGAAAGAAGTACAGTTCTGTAAGTTTATTTCGATTACTAAATGCAGATAACTTTTTCATTTGATTTCTGATATATATACGTGTTTTTAAAATAAAATTGTTTTACTCAAAAACGATTAACTGTATCAGAACAAATTTCGAAAGTGATTAAAAAGTCAAAATATTATGTATATAGATGAGAAACCCAAAATAAATTTAGACATCTGATTCAGTTTTTGGTTCTCAGGTGGATTATACTTACCGATGAAAGAAGAAGCGGAATAAACTGAAGACCAACAACTTTGCTTCAAAAAACCATCCAAAATTGTATTTTATACCTTTTTTATATTAGCTAGCATTGAAAGAGTAAAATTATATGTAAAGTTATTAAACGTTCTCAAAACTACAATGGACTTACCATATTTTGTTAATATAAACCCTTAACTTACATCCTTTTCAAAAAACTTAGTAAGGCACTTACAGCGTTTTCTATAAAACGAAAGGATGGCACTTACTTCTTTTTCCATATAAATTTTGTTCCCTTTATACATATTCATAAGAAAAACTGTTTGCATGTTTTGTAGAGGTATTTTGATATACACATATTTTTTTCATAAAATTAATATAATCATCCAATATTTAAGACACATTTATTTGAATACTGAAAATTTTAATTTGTGGCACTTACATCCTTTTCCATTTTTTGTACTCAATTTACAACATAAAAATTTTGCTATAATAATGTCCGTAATATACTGTGGCAAAGAAAACCTTCCCTTTTAGTTATAAACTATATTTACAATTAATTATAGTAACAAAACATGTTGATGTACAGTACGTACAGTTGCGCCAACATTGAATTTATTTATTTTCACTTCCCAAATAAAATAACTTTGAGCTTTCTTTAACATAGTAAAAACTCAACAAGATGATTAGAATTTTAAAATTATTTATATATATATATATTGGTCTTACCTGTGTATAAAACAATAATATTCATTTTACCAAATATCAAAATGCAAACATTTTATTATTCGGCAATGAATACAAACTATCGCTGTGTAGTAGTTTTCAATGGTTAAAATTTGAACTAATTGTCAGAAAGTTGCAAGCTACACTACCAGAATGAGCCTCTAGCACATGATGATATGATTGTTTTCTTGGTTTTTAATTTCCTAAGCGCGCAATTCAAGAATCATACTCCTATATGTAAAAGAAACAGCTGATTTTGTATTAGTTTTTAATTCAACATATTTTACTGCTTGCTTTCTGTTCATCTCATTTTAATTTTTTTTCATTATTAATATATTTTTTCCAAACAAACATTTTTTTAAAGTGGATTCCTCTTTGGTTTTAGAAGATTTATTCTGGAAAGATTGGAACGTTTTAAAATGACGGAAGTGGCCCGGGCAATTAAAAAAATACATACGAAGCTTGTTAATCTAAGATCTTGAGTGGCAATGGTGTGTTTCATGTCCACGGAGTTGGAAATTGAATAAATTACGGGCGAGGATTGTGTTGAACCTCAGGAAATTATTTTTAAATACGAGTCTGAAGTGTGAGGAATCTACAGAAATGAAGTTGAGAGTTGCCAATTACTATTTTATGTAAATCCACTCGAAGCAAAATCTCACGAACTATTCCAGGTATTTCCTCGAGAAGCTATTTTTCTCAATCTATTTTTCAATCAAGAAAATTATACTTCCAAATAATTATAATAGTATTTGATTTGTGAACATCCTAATTTTCTGACATTTTGTCCTTCATGGAAATATAATATAAAGACTATATTCCTTTTTTATTACTGAAACCTAATTGTACATCATATAACATTTATTTATACCGTACATTTTTTAAATTATAACATATTTTATTTTGTTAAAAAAAGATCGGATTTTATAGTCAAATTCAAACAATATAAATCTACTTTTTTTTATTCAAAATAATCTATTTCTGGTCAAGTGAAATATTATCATAGATTTCATCTATTTTGCTTCCTGTAAACTTGTATGATTACGTTAATCTTAGATTGTAGGTGTAGCTTCACAGGAGGGTGGTAGGTAATTGCAATGAAAATATAAGACAAGCAAGTGAAACATTTTTTTTCCTTATTAAATGTTTACCCTCATACATGGTACAACTCAAGGTTATATATATATATATATATATATATATATATATATTTGCATTGTTGAAGATGTTGTTTGTTTGGTTGTTTGTATATTGTTTTTTTCCCCTTTCTCTTTATTTTTTTTATTGTTAAGATGCAAAACTAGAGGTGGAACATTGTGATTGTTGGCCTAAGGGTCAAAGTGATCAGGTACTTTAAGTTTGTAACTATCCAAAGCCCATCTCCAGTGGTTCCGAGATCAAAGAGTTGCCGTGCAAATGATCTAGAATATTTCAGAGCCGGATGATATGTGTTTTTGAATGTAAATGGAAGAAGTGAAGTTGTCTGAATTATATTGCATAATATTATTTTAATTATCATTAAAAAAATTCTTTATTATATAAAAGATTTTTTTTCACAATACAATCAGCTAATAGGGATTCTATAAGAAACATATAAGAGTTACATCGAGTTCAAAGACAAATGTCTGGCATGTCAATATAGTGCATGCAAAAAAGAGTTACAGTAATCTAGGCTGTTCCTTCCCTTTAATACTAACACTAACAGATTCATACCTACGAATAAACTAAGTTATACGCCAGTGCATAAAGGCCTAACCCTCTGACCAAAACTTTAACAAGAAGTTTCAACATGATCGGAAGGACAAAAGATCAGCTAATACTTTAATTTCAGCTCAACGAAATTAGCCGTAATAAATAGATATTATAAGACAATTTCCGCAACTTAGAAATAATATTGAAACGCCCAAATCAAAGACAACTTCTTACAATGTATAGAGAGGCGGCTACATATATATAGCTGAACGCAAACGCAGTTACAAAAAAATTAAATGAATCCCCAACATTACGACAACTTACATCCTAATCTGTTCCTTAGAACTATTTGCATCAAAGAGTACAGAGTATCGCTGAGAACTTGCTTATACTCTGCTTGAAACAGGGGGGGGGGGAAGTGTGGATGGATTGCATGACGTAAGGTGATATCATTCACAGCCAATAAGAGCTTAGATTACCTCATCGGCGCTTGCGCACAACGCTGATAGGTACAAGACGAAGATGGGGGGTGGGCACACTTAGCACTACAGCTCCAATAACCTCCACAAGGCCGCGCTTGCGCATCAACCACTACATCGGTTTAGTCCTGTGGTAACAACTGCATGTTCCCGACAGGCTCCAGCAGGGCTATTATGACCACGACGCAAAACGAATTTGCGACCGTTAGAAGAGAGACGCTAGACTTTGCGTCAAAAGTTATTATGGCCGACCACTTTGCGAAAGTAAAGTCCTTGCGAGCGCAAATATTTCTCTAGTAGCTTGACGCTAAGTTGCGCAGACATTTTACTTGTCCTTTGGTTTGGGTTACGAGGTTATGTTTGCTAGTTTTTGTAATTTATTACGTGTTTTGTGTTACATTATTTAAACTTGCCATCTCATTAGCCCAATATAATTACCTCAAAACTTTTTGTGTGTGTTTCACATAATCTAGCTTTAAATAGGCCTATATCATAATCTAGGCCATTAGTGGAGATAGTACGCTTACACTGAATGTTAAAAGATTATTTTCTTTGAAACATAGCACTATCAAAATGCATTACTATTTACCATCAACACCATGATAATTCAGGTGATAAAATAATAAAAAGTAGGCCTAATATGTTTAAGATGCTTCAACAAAACTTTAATGATATAATCATATTTAAACTGAATCATACATACAGTAGTAATTACTATCCACATAAAAGTGAGTTGTAGACCTCTGAACTATTGCAGCCAAGACTGGAAATAACTAAATAGGCTCTAGCTTAATATTTGCATGCTGTTTGGCTTAGGCCTAGGTTTTTTAATCATAAATGGTTTACTAAAGTTATCTGAAACCAATAATTAGTAGTTAAACCTAGTTATAATAAAGTGAATAAATTGCAAACAAATAATTATAAAGAAATATAATATCCTTATATTCTTAATCACTTAACTAAAGTCTCAATAATTCCCTTTAGTAAAATATGCATTTTATTATTTTTAGCCATCCAAACAACCCTCTCGTTCACTTTATTTGTTAACTTAGTAGGACGACTGACATTAAGTTATCGAAAATATTCAGTGTGAACACAATTTTCGGGAAATCTAACGCTTTCATCAACTTTAAGTAATTAGTTTTATTTTCTAAGATCTTCACACAGCATATTTGATTCAATCTCAAACGTGAGAACCTTTTCAACACTGTAAATTAATAAAATTAGCACAAAGTCGGCCTATATATGTTCAGGTGGAGTACCGTATAGATAGGAAGTTTTCTTTATCTAACCTCAACTCAATCAAACAATATAAAATTTAAAACACCTTACTGTAGGCCTATATCTTTGAACGTTCAATTTTTGTCTTGACAAAATCGAGGACGGTTTTAAAATAGGCCTACTATGAAACCCAAAATACAAAATATTAATCTACTGTTTGATAAAGCGGCCGGGGTTCAATCCTCGGTCCCGGCACAGATTTATCTGATTTCCAAACCCTTCCTACACCTCTGACAAGACATCTTGTGAATGTGTGGAATGCCAGGCCGCCACCGTGGTTCGGATTCCACGTTAAACTGTAGGTCCTTCATTTTATCTCACAATCACCCTACCATTACACATTAGCGTAAGTGCGTATAACCCGAACGGGTAGTAAGACGCGGTGCTAATAATAATAATAATAATAATAATAATAATGTTTGATAAATGTTGTTTTTGAAACAAAGTTTTATAAGGCATATATTTTTTAGTTATAAATTAAAGTTATTTTAAATTAAAATAGGCCTAAATATAAGGAGAAGTCTACATTATAAACGGTTGAAATTATTTTTAATTAATATAATAAAATACACTTGTTCTAGTATCAACATTAATATATGAAGAATAAAGCATTGGCTCGTAAAGCATAAATCTTACAAAAACATTGTTTCTTTATTAGCCAACTTCTCATACTAATTTGTTCATTTCCCCATGTGACATTACTAATTTAATGAATAGCTCATATGATTTTTTGACTACAATATGTTATGTGTATTGAATAATTTAGGCCTAGTATTTTTTCATTTCAAATCGTAAGCAAACAAAATTATGCAAGTGATTTATTAAATTAAGCTATGTTAAATCGTTCTTGCAAATAATTTGACTTATGATCAGCTGTTTGGGAAAATAAAAATAAATGAATAATGTTCAGTCATGAATACCAGCATTCTTGAAATAAATGTACCTAATTTCTAGCCTCTAACTTCTTAAAAGGTAAAGCTACTATCACACGACACTTGCTTGTACTAGAAATCAAGTGTGCTAGCTAGCGCCTAGATATCTGTATACTAGCTAGTAAAATGGAAACGGGACTAGAGTATTCACACGCTGCTAGTTTGGTACTAGGTTCTGGTGCAAAAATTTATGGAACATCAGAGATTAATTTTGGGTGCAGCATCTGCATTAATTACTAATAAAGATATTGAAAATTATAAGAGGGAGCGTAGGAAAAAGAATATGGACACGGGACTGGTTGGGGAAGACGAAATAATGGTCGTAGGGTGCTAAATATGATACATTCCGAGGTTAGGTAATATACATTCGGGATGACACAAACGTTTAGTATCTCCCTAAATTTGTATTCATTTATTTTCAATGTGGTCAGAGGCCCCTAAGCCCATTGGTTTCCATGCACAGTATCCTTGATACACAAATGTTCTTTTTTTAGGCCTACGCACACATTATATTCTAAAAAAATAACAACCAAGGTTGTCATGCTATCAAGTTTATTTAGATTAAAATTGGGTCTGGAACACAGTTTGTCGTTTTTAGATGACATTTTTTGAATTAAATTCATATATATTAAATATATTGTCATACTGTGGCAATTTGGTATTATATAAACAAGAATGTTTAGAATAATTTTCTGCCAACAACTAAATCACATCCAATGACCATGTTGGCATCATTTATACCATTTCTCTACACAACAGTCTCAGCGCGCATTGATTGGTTGAATTACACAGACTAGTGTCGAAACTAGTTCAAAAATAGCGCGTGTTCTATCCTCACAACTAGTATGATAGCCAGTACCAATTGGCAGAACCAGTGTACTTTTTCTGATTCATACGACGCTAGATGCTGACGTACTAGCTAGTGCTAGCTAGCACACTGGATTTCCAGTACGAGCTAGTGTCGTGTGATACGGGCTTAATATTCTTTGAAAAAGTGTTGCCAACTGTTGACGCAAACTGATTTTATTCTGTGCGTTAACGCTAGACTCAAAGTCGAAGCTAAAACTAGCGGACGATACAAAGTGTGGTGGTCATAATAACCCAGACGCTATCTTTTCCTCTAAAGTGAAGCTAACTAGCGGTAGCAACTAACTTTGCGTCGAATGATCATAATAGCCCTGCAGGAGTTCTCGTGGAAGTATCTGATCTAATAGTCAACTATGTTAGCTGAGCACCAGATTTATATAGGTCTAGTTGATGTAAATAGGGGGGAGGGAGTCTTCATATTAAAAGGGTAACGCCACGTTGCGAACACATGCTAGCAGCATGATTCTCTTGTTAACAACCGCCATAATCTTGATACGTCATCTAGACACGTAGACCGGAAATCTGGTGAGTATTCAGCTACGATTGAGTGTGGTTTGTCTGTCAGCTAACTGGGCCAATCAGCGCAGGCCTGGATAACCTCATATCGTGTCTCGTTTTCCAAGGAGTATCAGTCTTCTATTTGCATTATTTTATGTCCACCTGTCGCGCGATGGTTGTTGGCCGAGACTATAGGATGAGTAAAGCACACATTTTAGACATAGTAAGGTGTTGTAAATCTTTGATATTGGAGGATATCTATATGTATTGGATTTATTCGTGGTGGGTACTTGTATTCTAACATCAGCTAGTAATGCTAGTGTTACACTCGTACGATCACCGAACCAAAGCAGCACCGGGTGGGGTCAGTAAATGGATTGGTGACCGCTTGGAAACACCGCGTGTCGATGACATTTTTAGAAATATGATTATTTATCCAACTAACTATTCATTTATTTTTAGATATCTTAACTAGGGATTTATTAAAGGTGGCAAAAGTTGTTTAGATGTACTGTCACGTATGTTTCTCCTTTTGACGAACAGGTTATAAAGCCATAGTTGGTTTGCATTGTACGATATCTTAGCGTAACTCGAGCAGAGTGTGATTAACACTCCATAATACACGTCCTTTGAATGTACATTAACACACGCCATGTATCTGGGAGATACAAAAATAAATTCTACACTATCAATCATTTTATTTTAAGATTTTTCAGGTCAAAAATGAATAAACAGCTCAAATGAACAATTCTGTTTATTGAAAAGTTTGAAAAATAATTAAACTATTAAAGATTACATAAAAAATGAGATTACATAAAAAATGTCAATAAAACTCTTAAAATTAACTCTCTTTAGAAATATGGAATTTAACATAATTTATTAGGAACTCAACTTGAGAATGGAACATTTTCTTTGGAATGAGAGCTACTCATTCATTTTAGCCATGTGTTTAGTAACGTGGTGCATAAAGGTGATGGTAGGCATGTACATAAAATCTTATTTAGGTAACCTGAAGCTCTAAAACCTCTTGGTAAGCCAATAAGTTGATAATGTTAAGGGGATAATGTTAAAATATATTTATTGAAGGTGAGGTGTCAAGTTAGTAATTGGCAATGTGGGTTTAAGTAACGTATGGCCAGTGGCCTAGTTGGCTTAGATTATATCTTAATTCATTTTGAAAGCTTTATTCAACATTAAAGTAATTATTCTCCCATGAATAATGCGCTATTGCGAGAGTTTTATTAACTAATGGCAGTACAATTAAATAGATAAGTAAGTGTGCCAAAGAAGTTATATTTCTTGGTTAAATATCGATTTTATTTATATTTTTATGTTGGTACAGTTTAATTATTTAAATAATAAGTACCATTTTTATTAACAACAAACCATCACAATTCAATAAAATGGTCACCTTGTATTTGATTGAAACCTAATCATAATATTATTTTACGGTTACTCCACATGTTTTCATGCTATTTGAATGTTCTACGTCTAAAGTAAGTAAAATAGTAATATTTCATTACTATTCTTCAAATTCAGGTTTACTATCTAAGCCAAAATGCGTTGTTTTGGCAATATTCTTAGAGTAGGCCTATTATTTTATTAATATCATTTCAATCATTTGCTTATTTGAACTAGGCCTACCCTATATGTATAATATTTACTACATTAATTTTACTATGATAAATTATTTGACAGTCAAAACCCAGGGTAGGCCTATCTTATATACTCCTTATTAAATAGGATCTAGTACGGCTTAACCGTTCCATTTTAACCCAATTCTTTATAAAAATACCAAAAATATTTATATCTGCCGTACATTATTCCAAACATTAAAACACGTAGAATTGATTTGAACCAAAAAAACTTAATGCCGGTATCACTCACAATCAACTTAACATAACGTTCACTTAAAGTTAACTTCACTAATTCCGGGTTCACAATCATCTTAACATTAACTTAATGCCGGGATCACGATCAACTTAATGTAACTTAACACAAAGGACCTCGTGTGTTTAAATGGAAGCGATCACGATGCACTTAACTTAATGTTGACTTGCAGTTAACTTAACGTAAGAGATGTTTTGGGAGGTCTTTTACTTCAAGGGAACGTTACTTGAAGGGTATCACGTGATCCAGCCAGTCATTATGCAAGTGACGTCAACAGGGCTATTTAGTAATTCATTTGTTGGTATTATGACCAATGTTTACTCTTTAGCGTAAGTTCTAGTGATCATACATTGAAACAAAATAATTAAACTAAAATAGGGAACTAAATTTATACCAGCCTCGGTGGCGTAGTTGGCTAACATGCTTGTCGTGTTAAGCTCGACCGCCGAGGACGGGGAGATCGAGGTTCGAATCTCAGTCGGGTGAACCGGGGGTGGTTTTTCCTAAATGGTTTTCCACTCTCCCTCCATTCAAATGCGGGTTCACTTCCTCTAATTCAACCTTCCAAATTCCTAATCCATTAGCATAACTAGTACTTAAAGCGTATAACCTGAACGGGTAGTAAGACGTGGTGCTAAATATTATATAAACTAAATTTATCTAATAAGTTTAGTAATAGATATTTATTATATTGATTGAAAACTGTAAACATTCTGTTTGAAGCAAATAAAAGCACTGCTTAGGGTAACCACGCAATGCATTGTGAGAAATACCTGTTACTACTGCTAATACAAAATTAAGTGTATTATTATTATTAGCACCGTGTCTTACTACCTGTTCGGGTTATACACACTTACGCTAATGTGTAGTGGTAGGGTGATT
>JBCFYV010006578.1:0-49301 GCA_039000515.1 Timema cristinae
TGGTTGGGTCTCCTTAGGGTGTTTTTTTTTTATAAATGTTTCCCACTCTTCCTCCATGCAAATGTGGGTGGATTTTCTCTAAATCCAATCTTCCTTATTCCTACCACATTAACTTAATTATTATATATGTGTATAGCACGAAGGTGTAGTTAAATGTAATTATAAAAATAAAATAATACGCCAGTATCGTGCAAACTTTCTCACATAGTAAGTTATAACTTGGAACAAAATTTTAAAAATTTGTTCTAGTAAACTAACCTTAAGAATGTTTACTTAGAAAACAAGCTTACCGTCTTGTTAGTAACAATCAACAATCTTCAAAGCAAAATTGCTAAAACCTTTTTTTAAGAACTTCAAATTTTAAAAACTTTGTTATTTATAATATACATTCAAATATTTCATATTTAAAAAATTAAACATAAAAATCAATTTATATTTAACATGAAAACAAGTTCCAAGAATTCCATTTGAAGTGAATTTTAAGGGTTATTTTGAAAAAAAAAATATTTAAAAATTTCAAGAATCTATAAAAAGAAATCTTCTCTTAAATTAATCTATTTTTGAAAAATAAATATATTAAATTTTTTTGTCATCTTAAATAAGAGGCCATCCCACTTTTGAACAAATTTGTTAGAGCTATTTTTTTAATGCAAATTTTTCAAAAATAATTTTCCGGCAAACTACTATGAAATTATTTTTAGACAAGAAAAAACTACTATACAATTATGTATGTTGTCACAAACTTACCAACAAATCTTTTTGAATCAAATCGTTAAAGCTGTGTTTTAAATACTTCAAATTTGTAAATAATCGGTCATCGATAAACTACCCTTAACATAATTGTTACCCCAAAAAAATAGATGCATGATTCTATGTTTAATATAAAAAATTCCCTTATTTAGATATAAAATTTGAACAAAATCTGGATACCCGTTATTTGGCCTAAGGTCATTGGTCTAAAGTGTAGGCCAAACGACTTTTGTGAATTTAGTTTTTAGGTCAAATGACTATAGGCCATATAACTGTTGCCAATTTAATTTTTTGGCCAAATTACTTTTTGTAAAATTAAATTTTAGACAATTTATTTAAAATGTGTTTATGTTGTCTCCAGAAATATTCGTTATGATTTGTAGTGATGCTACTAGATGGCGAGGTGTGTAATAATTAGTCAAATAGTATATACTACCGTTTCAAAATACATTTGTCTTCTCTCAATCTACTACTCCCATGGTATAACGGCACGTCCATTAACCTGTAGTACCACTTTTGTATTTTAAGCTTTTTGCATTGCCAAAGTTTTGTATTAGTTTTTGTACCTTATTGTACAACAAATAAAAAGTTTTGTACCCGTACCCTTTTTAATTAATTAGCATTTATATTTAAAGAAAAAAACATTATTTTTAATTTTGAACTTTTTTCAATGTCAAATCTTTAAATTAGTTTTGTACCATTTTGTACCACAAATAAAAAATTTGGTACCCGTACCCGTTTTGAGTAATTATCATATAAATGTGGCCACTTCATGCTAATAATTTTGTATTATTTTGAATTTTAAACTTTATTCAGTGAAAAAGTATATTTTATCTGTCTTTCTGCGTATATTTGATAATTAATTTTGTTAAATGAATTAATCAACCATTCATTTTTTTTATAATCATATTAATTTACTTGAGTTTGCCCACGGATTTGCTCCCCTAAGTTGGGTAAATTAACTTATTTCTATCGAGTCATCAAAACCAGGTTTTCTCAAAATATATGCAGTTGAGCCTTAAATGAACCTTAAAAGTAGTTGCTAAGTGTCACTTTCGTAGAATAAAAATAACTTTTTTACGTTAAATAAAAAAAATGAGGCATTTATTATTTGATTGATTTCTTTATTTTCTGATAAGAACTTTGTAGAAGTTTATTAAAAAATAGTAAAGTTTTATAAAAGATTCATAAAATATCAAGTTTCCATCACAAAATCTGTGAATAATACCACAGATATAGCGTGTTAGTATGGCTTAGTGGTAAAATTTCGAGTTAGAATGAGAAATAATTATCTGTATTATAAACTTGAGTTAAAGTTCGATTGTTCGAAATCTGAATAAATCCATCTATTTTGTTTAATTGATTGAATAGCTAAAAACTATTTATAGGCCTATAATAATTGTTAAAATGTTTAGACTTATTTCCCTCTTAATAATCACTATTTGTTGATATTCTTTTCATTTGCTTATAATAAATTTCAATACTAATCGCAAATTTAGAGTTATACCCTTCATTTGAAGATTATTCTCAAGTTTAGCATTGCATTGAAAAAATTACTTAAAGACTTACTCTCAAATATTGAAGTATTTTAATGTCAAAATTTCTCGAGGTGCCTCCCAACCCCCTACCCTGCCCGATCCCCGATGGGAGCATTCACGTCCTTCCCACTCAATAAAATATTGTTTGTACTTATCCTTTCAACTATAACACTCCTCCCTCCCCCCATAGGGGAAGTGTGTGTCAACGAATGTACTCTATCACCGGCCAGGACAAATCTTTGCTTCGCTGCTAGCTTCCCTCCGGCCTCTACAGCAGCCATTGACTTCTCGGAGGTCTACTTGCCGAGGACGCCACGGTTGGCCTAAAGTCATTTGGCTTAAAATGTAAATTTAAAAGCTTCGGTTATCTTCGGAAAGTAAAAAGTACTGTAAGTTGTTTCAACTTGATCTAGATAGCACAACTGATGCGAGATAGTTATAATATTTCTAAAAAAAAATTGACATATCTCCTACATACAGCTTGACCCCAACAAACCTATAATATTAATTATACAAACAAAAACAATAGATCAGTAGCTCACAATTCATTATACCACCTTTTTGTATATACATTTTGGATGTGATTTCTTTGTTAGTATATCTCATGGTCATAAAGTTAATAGGAACAAAGATATTAGGGAAAAACAATAAAATGAACAAATTTTAAGCACAGTTTACGCGCGGTAAAATTGTATGCATACAATCGAATGATGGAGACTTTTGACAAATTATTTAGAAAAGTAAAATGAAAATGTAAACCAATATTCAGCTCACTCATTTGACATTTTTTTGAAGTGACGCCCAATTTTGGCCTACATTTACTGGACTAAGGTAGTATTAACTTTACATGAACATATTTTTTTAGCTATGCCTATTGTATTATTAAATGTATCTAATAGCGACGTAAGAAATTAATTTTTCCAGTGAACATCATAATGGCCATATATAATATATATAATGGGTTTGACTAAATCCTTTATTATTATTATTATTATTATTATTATTATTATTATTATTATTATTATTATTATTATTAATAGTAAGAGGGAAAGTGAGCGAATGTGTGTGTGAGAGAGAGATACAGAGAGAAAGTGAGAGAGAGTATGTGTGTGAGAGAGAATATGTGAGGGAGAGTGCCTGATAAAGTGAGTGAGGGAATGTGTGTAAGAAAGAGAGTGTGTGTGTATGAGAGTGTGAGTGAAATTTTGGGAAAGATACTGTGAGGAGTATTAAGAGAGAGAGAGAGAGAATATGAGAGCGTGTAAAAGATACTTTGAGGGAAAAATTAGAGAGATAAACATTTTTAGAGAAAGTTTGAGTGGAAGAGAGTTAGAGAGAAAGATTGAGACTGAGAATATGATAGAAAGAGAGATTGAGAGAGAGTTTGAGACTAGAAAGACAGCTTGATTGTGATAAAGTTCAATAGAGAGAATGAGAGTGAAAGTGTTTGAGGGAAAGAGTGGTTTTTAGAGAAAGAGTCTGAGGAAGAATTTGAGAGTGATAGATAGAGAGAGAGAGAGTGAGTTTGAGACAGAAAAGGTGTTTGAGAGAGAGGAATAATGTGAGAGTGGGTAAGAAAGAGTTTGAGGGGAAAGAAGAATTTGATAGAAAGAGTTTGAGAGAAAAAGAGTAAGTTTAAAGAGAGTTTAAGGGTGAGTGTAATAAATATAATGTGTGAAAGATTGTTTAATAGTGTGTGTGAGAGAGGGAAAAAGTATTAGTCAAAATAACAGATGTGTGAGAGAGTGTGTGATAGAGAAAGAGTGTGTGTGAGAGAGTGTGTGAGGGAGAAAGTGTCAGAGAGAGAGAGAGAGAATGTGAAAAGATAAATGTGATACACCAAATATTACTTTGAAATATCCCTCCTTCAAAATTAAGTAGCAACATGGAAACTTAACTGAACTTATTGTATTTGTATTGTGTTACTATTTGATAAAATGAATATGAAAACAGATTATTTGAAAAATATTAACGCCAAAACCAATATTTAGATAATGAAAATGGCTATTTTTAAACATATTTCAAGATTATTTTATAATTTATATTAAACATTTTAAACATCATTATATCGTTTATATATTTTTATTGTTCATGTGCAAAACAAAACGTTTAAAATATTTTTACGTAACTGACAACTTAACCTTTTAATTTGCGAATTATGTTCGATATTAATCATTTAAATGCGAATTAAAGATAGCAACATTCCAACAATAAATAAATGTTTCCCCAGTCCAGGCATTCTCAATCTAGATGTGTTTTGACCAACATCTAAAGTGAAATCAACATCCAAAGAGAAATAACTTATTTTCAGATGGAAAGATGTAATGACCATGTTCGGACCAACAATAAAGAGTCAGTTATTATTTTTTAGCCAAAGATATATATTTTATTAAGAGATTTACAGCCATGTAGCTAATAAAGCAATTAACAGTTTCCATGGTGAAAACTATCTGTGAAAATCTGGTTTTCCTGTAAAAATACTATTTTTCCCGACATCCTGGAATCCTAACCGTTAAAATGAGAGCTCGTTTGTCAAAATTTCTCGTAATTTCTATAACCGGAAACTGGTATATCAAATTATATATATACGATAAGTATGCTCCTGAGCTTACGGATTTCCAGAGATTTTCGTTTCAATAGTTTGAATTATTTTGTTTTCCTTTTGTAATTATTCAAGATATGTTTTAATTGTTTCAATCTTATTCACAATTAGTTGACTTGTTTCGTTGCTTATGTTTTGAGCGACATAATTAACAACAGATACACCTTATTTGATTTCCTTTTTCTGCATATTTATAGAATATAATATATCGCCAACGGTCGTGCCTGACTAAGCAATTTTGGAGGACTATTTTATTTCCAACTCGGGGGTTGGGGGAGGGTGGTAGGGGTAGGAAACACATATTATTACCAACTTTGAGGGGACACATATTGGGGGTATTATTCTTATTCTATATAATCACTACTTATATAACATAAATGTAGCCGAAGTTAATATTACCTTTTAAATATTTAGTTCGACACTCTCAGATGAACATTAGTGTAAATTCAAGATTTTCACCACACTCCAAAATGTTTTATGAATAGGCCTACACACAAGAGAGTTATTCATTTTATATTGATTAATTAACAGTGAACATCGACGTCACCAAACATATAATATATATATATATATATATATATATATATATATATATATATTGTATTAATTGAAATAAATCGTGAGAATGATTTGCAAATCATTATGAGGGAAATTAGTATATACTTTTTAAACAAGTGAATTATTGTGTGAATATAACACATGTTGTTAATAATATCACCGTAATAAAAATTGTTACACTGTTTGGAGAAAAAAAACTATTAATTTTATATATAATAGTAATAATAATAATAGGCCAACTAACAATAATAATAAAGTTAAGGATTTAGTCAAAACCATTGTTTAAGTTTATATATATATATTTATATGATCTTTATAATAGTCACTGGCAAAAGTTATTTCATACGTCATTATTATATATATATTTATGAATACAATAGGTCACTTAAGACAAATTTAAAGTGGGTGGTTTGAATATTGGTTTCCACTTTCATTCTGCCTTTCTAAATAAGTGGTCAAAATTCCCCATTATTCGATTATACGCATATAATTTTACCACGCGTAAACCGTGCTGAAAATAGTTTTTTTTTTAAATCAATATCTTCGTTCCTATTAACTTTATGACCATGAGATATAATAAAAAGGAAATAATATCGGAAATTTTTATACAAATAAGGTGGTATAGTGTTTTGTGATCTAATGTGTTTTTTTGTAGAATTAATATTATAAATTTGTTGGGGTCAAGCTGTATGTAAGAGATAAGTCAATGATTTTAGAAATATGAAACTATCTCGCATCATTTGTGCTATCCATATTCACATGAAACACCTAACAGTACTTTTTACTTTCCGAAGATAACCGAAGGTTTTAAATTTACATTTTAGGCCAAATGACTTTAGACCAACTGCTCCGTCCCCTAAAATCCAGCTGTTTCAGATATGTGGCCAAAGACAGACAGACATGGGGACAGACGGAATTGTAAAATCTATCTTATTTGGTTCGGGGATAGATTAAGCGTAAAGATAAGTAATCATTTCGAGACAGAAAATTGTTACGGTTACAATACTTTCTCTTTAGATGAGAAAGTAAACTATATACACTTTAGTACTAACTTGTATTAGCTTGTATGGAATTATCACACATGTCTGGATCATCTGATCATGTAAACATGCTATACTAGTTTAAACCAACCCAAGTGATCACAAAGTCTAAGGCATTGGTCTCGTAATACCTACAAAAGTATTATGTTGTCTGGTATTCCGGTGACGGTGACAACTAGTATTAGAATCCCAGCTGGGATTTTCTAAGTATAATTATTTAGACATTGATTCACCCCTCTCCTTCCGCTAAAATTCGAGTACAATTTCTATAAACTGTATCTTCGTCATCCCTACATTATGCAAATGAACCCGACGCCATATGCAAATCATAATGTTTTTGTACAAGCACACAAATTATTACGTGACATGTTTAAAAGCCTAAGCTAGGAAACACAAGTAGTGTTTGCACTTGTAGAGGGCCTACATACCGTACGTACTGGACAGTGTACAAGTAGTGTTTGCACTTGTAAAGGGCCTACATACTGTATGTACTGTACAGTGTGCATACACTCCATCTGCCCTGGAAGGTAGCAGTCTCGCCTAAACCGATTACACTATGGTATAGCTTAAAAGATAGGGCCATAGCGTAATCAGTCAGGAGGAATGATACCTTTTAGGATAAACTCAGTATGATCCATCCTAAATATTGTATTTAAAATTGTTTTGAATTATGAATATAGTTCTACACATGTATACATTTATTTAATACTAGATAGCTGTTGCCCGCGGCTTTGCTCGCGTGGAAGTTGATTATATACAAATACGAAAATATACATATGTATTTACAGATTAATTTAAAATATTACGTTACGTTGATGACCATAACTTGACCTCAGATCAAAATAATGCAAGTCCGATACAAACTTTCACCCCTTTTTCATCCCTTATTAAATAAAATTTCCAAAATTCCTGAAACACGTATTTATTTGTTTTACGTCAATAACCGAAATACAAAATTTTGTTTATGTAACTTTCAAAATGACGGACTTTCATACATATTATCATACATACTATCATCCCCTATTTTGACCCCTTTGGGGTGGAATTTTCTAAAATCCTTTCTTAGTGGATGCCTACATAACAAAATGAATATACAGTCCGAGATACATGCTTGTAGCCTTGATAATTTGCGCTCGGCGATGATGAATCAGTCAGTCAGTCAGTCAGTCAGGACATGTTATTTTATAAGTATAGATATGTCTTACCAACCGTTTGGGATTTAATTACATTTTGAGAAAGGAATTATAAATATATAATTTAGAGAATTGTGATGAAATTTGCTTAGAGGGAGAGAAGGAAATTATTTAGGAAAATACACCCTCATCCTCCTCCTCCAATTGGTAATTGAACTTTGACCTCTATTACATTAGAAAAACAGAATATACGAGGATTACGTTTTGTCCACGTGCCCCCCACTGATGCAATTTTCCCCGCGTCATACCACCACTTCAGCTTATACTCATGCATATGGATTACATTAGTGGGATGGTGATAAGGAATGTATGAATGAGGGTGAATGTGGAAGAATATTGGGAAATCTTTGAGGAAAATACATCCTCAGTTTACCTGGCCAGGGTTTTGGTAAGCCAGAATGAATAAGCTTGTAATTTAGACCACGTTATCATTGATGTGGACTACATTATTATCAATAGCAAGGAGGAAAATAGGTGTACACTCTCCATAACTTGAACTGATAAAGCACGAAATGATCAGATTATAAAAATGACCAAGAATGAAAAGTGTCCATGAAAAAAATCTAACTAAATGGAGAGATAAGATGGTGGGGCACATTTTGAGGCCTACAGGATTGGTTAATTTGTTAATAGAGGGTACAGTGGAAGGAAAAAGTTGTATAGGAAGACCAATATTAGAATATGTGAAGAAGATATTTGGGGATATGGGCTGTAATAAGTATTTAGAGATAAACAGATTGGCAAAGGATAGTATGAATTGGAGGATTGCATCAAACCAGTCGAGATAGTGATGACATGAAAAAAATACTTGGAAACTGGTCCATCATGAGGGTGGTTGGGTGTGATGTTGGTTCTATGGCACCGGGCCCAAGAAACAGATACACAAGTTTCTAAAGAATTGTATTAGATAAAAGAAAAGAAAACAAGAATGATAATCAATAAAATGCCTATCCTTACCAAGGAATAGTGCATTCCCAGCCCATCAGCTGGGATTGAAACTTACTGGCATTTGTATCAATGATATTATTGGTTCTCTACACTCCATCTCCTTGAATATACTCACTCCCTCTCTTTGAATAAACTCACTCCCTCTACTTGAGTATACTCACTCATTACCCTTGAATAAACTAAGTCCCTCTCCTTGAATAAACTTTCCCCCTATATATATATTTATTTCACTCCTCTTTAATATCCTCTAATATTAAGCTTTTCATTGCCTGTATCAAATTACAAATAGCTTAACATCTGTTTTTTCCAAAATTGGATGGAAGAATCCCACTATAAATATATTATGGGTAGATACAATTTTAAAAAAAACGTTAAAAGACCACTACTTGGAAATTGAAAAAATCTCTGGAGGAGGGTCACTCCAAATAGTTTCTTGAGAATTATATCTTTTAAATGATTTCCGGAAGTAGAAGTATCAAAATTTCACAAGGTTTATAAGAAAAGGCCACTCCAAATAGCTTATAGAATAGTATAATTAAAAAATCAGACAAGGTACCCTCCAAATATCTTTTAAGGATATTCATTTTTCAAACATTTTCTGAATCAGGGTCTTCAGGCCCCTCTTTGGCTTAGGTGTCAAATCTTTTTTTTTAAATATTTTTATTTGCTAATTATAACCCCACCACCCCTCTCCCCTAGACAAATAAAGTTCCACCCCCACTAAAGTCAAGACATACAAAGAAAGGGGGCCCACACTTTTCTCCTGATACTTGGCCCAGTTTGAGCACCCGGCGGGCGTGCTTGGAAAATATTGCAATTTTTTTTTTAATAACTATGTTCTAATGAAGAAGACTAACTTTAAATAATACATATATGGCGGCATATTGTAATCATATAATACCCGCACTAGTGGGAACTGATGCAAAGGTGTCAGCCTCTCCTTGACTAGAGCAGTGGTAGTGGAAAGGTCAGGGTTCTAGTCGTGACTTGGTCTAGCGAGATATTTAATTCCAAACTTATTTCTCACTTTCCCTCCTCACCATCTTTATTATGAATGTTTCTCTCTTACCCTACAAGCGTAAATATACGGATTCCTCGGGTGGGTAGTATGACGCAGAGCATTGAATTAATTCACGCTAGTTGGTTCAAATATCTTCAAATGGCGGCTTATGGAAAGAAGTCCCGACAGGATATATCCCTATAGCCAGAAATTATTGACTTTCATTAAACGATAATTTAACAGTATGGAGTTTGTTTGTTACGTTTGTCCTGATTTGTTGCTACGTTTGTCATGATATTTTGATATTATAAAACGCTGGTTGTCTACAAAGCCACTAAATTACGCAAAATATTTTTTCAAAATTTCTAATTCCTCGGCTTCAAACTTCAATTCCGGGAAATTTGAGAAGAAAGATAAACGAAAAATATAGATCTCTTTTGTTTTTATTGTCCATGTCGAGATGAAGATTCTATTCACTCCAAGTCTACATCTTCCAGTCCACCCCATCCCATAACCCCTCCCTGTCCCTTTTCAACCCCTTGTTTTTCTACGGAGGATTATCGAATTCCTTCCTTTCCGACTAGTCAACAAAAATATCATTTCTTCTATGAGAATCCGTCCGACATCTGCCGCTATGAATGCCGGGAACAAATTGATTCGTATTAAAACACTGGTACAGTATTGCCCCCAAGGATAGCGTGCCAGACTCTACTCAGGAGAGGTATGGGTTTAATTCTCAAACGTGCCAGATGTATGAGCATGTTTACGAGATAGATTGGCTGAAAGGGTTGACAAAAAACAGAGAAGAATATAATATGATTTAAAATAAATTTATAGCTAGACGAAACAACTAGAATCCATAGCACAAACCTACCCATCTAGGAAATAGAACAAATCAAATTTAAAGTGATTCATTTCAGTTTGATTGAGATTCGAAACTGTGGTCCTATAATCAACATGCAAACGCACTACCAGCCGATGTAAGATATCAGATAAACTTACACCTGCACACAAGGGGCCACACAGACAAAGTTGCCAGTCTCGTTTAGTTCAAGGGTCACCAAACAATAGCTAGCGACAGCATTCTCGGTGCCTCACTTGAGGTTAAACCTATTTTGAGCTTCCAAAAGTGACTTGTCTTTGAACAGTGTTGCTTCAAGTACACGATATGTGTGGTCTCAATTATTAGTCTGGTTTGTGTTGAACTCCGAGAAAAGTAGCTTTTCTGTTCTAACTGAACTACCATTTCCAACTGAAGATGGCGAAAAACAAATGTAGAAGCAGGCTCACAGATAAACCTCTTGAAAACTGATTTTGAACGGGAGTGGCAAGTTGCTCCCCAAACACCAAAAAATGTAGGATGAAAATGAATGACATTATTTTCCGTAAACTACAAACCTAGTTTTTTTACAAATATATTTTTCTATGATTTTGTTTAATAGATAAATAATTCTTGTATTAACTAAAACTAAAAAGATAATTTTGGTGTGAAATTTACTAACAATTTTTAAGCTATTTCCATTATAATTATAAATCCAAGCAACAGAGCCCACCCCCAAACTGAACAAAGGTCTGATGACAAATCCTCTGTACAGGTTACAATTATAGCCAATGCACGAAACAACAAATATGTTTATTGGTAGCTCACGAAACAATTTGACATTTCGAAAGTAGCTCCCATACTCACCTAGTTTGGCTAACCCTGGTCTAGGTATTTAGTCTTTGACCACACAAAATATATCAGTGTGGTTTTCTGATATATTCTTTAAAAAACAGCGGAATTGAGAGCACAGAAACCACTTTAAATTATGCTGCATTTATTTTTATGATGGTAAACAGAAAACTAAAAGAAAAAGTAATTTTACTAATCCCAATTATTCAGTTTTCAGGTGAAGACTGAAAGAAAATTGCATTTTGATTGTGTATCTAACATCTTGTTTAATTGGCCGTGAGACGGGCTCACCCACAGGTATATTACATCCTACACTGCCGTATATCTCATGGCAGTCCTACATTTTCAAAAGATCTAACAAATCTACTAATTATTTTAGAAACATTGTGATCCTGATAAAGGATGACTTTTTTGAGGAAGGCTAAATGATTAGCTTGATCTGTGACATTTCGCTTGAAACTTCATTGAACATGAGTTGAATAATCTCTCGATAATTATTATCTTAGCTCTAAAATTTAAAATGCCATAGTTTTAATAGTATAGGGCTATATTGATACGTTTTCCTAAATTTTTGGCTTCAACCATATTTTGAAATAACAAACCCCTTCTTAAATAATGTTGGATTTCATGACCACCTCAGCGCTGTGATAAGTGGCCTCCTTAACCATCTTGTTAGTCCAGGTACCCTCCAGAGATATTGGAGAGAGAAAGTGTTTGCTTTCTTTAATATTATGACAGAAGGTTTTGGTCATATTGGAGAGATATGAGGCCTTGAGCTTCAGACAATGCCACACAATATTTGAGATTAACCAACATTGACACGAACTTGGGGTCCAAGACGTCAGTCTCGCAACGGATTGAATTACCGGTGGCGGGAGAACGTGATTAAAATCTATGACGAGTGCGCGTGTTATTATTTTATTGCTGTTACAGTCCAATCCCCGCTCAGGATTGGCCCTTTCCATGTTGAACTTCTGTGGCTGGCACTGTTGCATTCTAGCAACAGCTGTAATTTTTTTTAAAAAATAAGATATTTAGGTCAGATCCCCTCCAAGTATTCCATTAATTCTTGCTGCGTAGTATGATGTCTTCAAAGATTAAAACAAATGTTTATTCTCTGAGAAAAGAAAGTTTTAAACTGGCGCCATGGAGGACTGTTGTGAATAGGTAACGGCACAATTCGTAACGTCATACGCCTGGCTAATTGCCGCAGTTTGTTTAAAATAAAATAATACAGTAATAATGTAGAAGTCAGTAATCATGCAGTAATTTGGAATACAGTAAAATATAAAATAATGCCTTTCAATGTTTTGTTATATTTTTTATAATAATAAGCTATAATTTTGCTACAATTTACCATTATTGTAATTTTATATTTTTAATAAAATTTACAAAAGTACAATATTATTCAAATATTATTGAATAATATTCACTCAATAATGATGTTATGTATTAAAGTGTGTGATTTTGTTTATTATTTATAACATTATAGGATTTTGCAAAAAATGCAACTGCGCCAGTCCCAATGTTATTTTTTAGCACTAGTCTCCGAAGCTATTGCTGATCTGTTTGCTCTAAGCCAGCTGTTCCCATATGACATGCCACCCACAGGCACATTTGTTTATGTCCACGCCTGACCATTCAAACAGTTCAGTTATGCATAGGTTGTACATTGCGTAGCACGTACTCATCAGTTTCATTCCAACTGCGGGGGTGAGAAGCATTTAATATCGTAGCTATGGACATCATAAACCCAGAATACAGATCAAGACTTACTAATAGAAACTTTGATGATTGTTTATGGGTAGTAATTTAACTATACTCTCATGTACAGGAGAAATTGGATCATGAAATACAATATCAAAGATCACACTGACTTTAAGCTTAAATTAACCATACCTATTTGGTACTTATTTGTGCGTAATGAGCTATGTTTGACTTTTTTTTAATGGGGTGAAAACTAATAATTATGAGTGTTTAGTTTTTATAAAAACTTCTAAATTTTCTGCCCCAAATATCCACGCTGTTACTGTAATAAAGTACGAGTAGTTGCCAAATAATGGCATTAATAACGTTACAAGTAAAACCAACTTACTCTCACTTATATAACAAAAAACTTTTTATTATCTGGTGTATAAATATAAATGTAGATTGAAAATAAAATTGTTGTCCACCAGCTAACCACTAAATTTGAAGAATTATTATTATTAGCACTGCGTCTTACTACTCGTTCGGGTTGTACGCACTTACGCTAATGTGTAATGGTAGGGTGATAGTGAGATGAAATGAAGGACCTACAGTTTAACGTGGAATCCGAACCACGGTGGAGGCCTGACATTCCCCACATTCACAAGATGTCTTGTCAGAGGTGAAGGAAGGGTTTGGTAATCAGATAAATCTTTGCCGGGACCTGGGATTGAACCCCGGCCGCCAGCATAGAAGTCTGACACCTTACCCCTAGACCACCAGGTCACCAAATTTGAAGAAAATCTATAAATATTTAACAGGCTACCTCCAGAAACTATTTGAAGTAATTTTTGTAGAAGCTAAGGGCAACTGTTTACATGATGAAACTTCAGTACACACATTTTTTTTATTTTAGTAAAATATATAAATAAAAAGCATTCAAATGTAATAAATTTAGGCCTATACACTCATCTTGAGCTCGAAAAATAAAGGATTTATACAATTTGTAGCATGTTTGAAAAACATTTATATTTCAAATCCTCGAACTATTTTGATAACAAATCATAACATTAATTCTTTAAATATTATCAAAAGACGGTTTCTAAATGTGTGTAGAATATATTATTATTATTATTATTATTATTATTATTATTATTATTATTATTATTATTATTATTATTAGCACCGCGTCTTACTACCCGTTCGGGTGTTACGCACTTACGCTAATGTGTAATGGTAGGGTGATTGTGAAATGAAATGGAGGGACCTACAGTTTAACGTGGAATCCGAACCACGGTGGAGGCCTGGCATTCCTCACATTCACATAGAATATTATTGATTTAATAGAAATTATATAAGTAAATATTAATAATTAATTTGATCGGCTCCATAATGTGGTTGAGATATCTAAGGCAATATATGCTCAATACACTGAATAAACATCCCTGGTGGCTTTGTTATATTTAATCGCTTTCAAGTCGAATTTATTTACTCTTAACTCTTAGAAATATAATGTGGTATAGGCTATATTTTGAAGTAGCAATATTTTGGGCTGGGGGCTTTAAAACAATAATGTACTGAAAATGGGATCATTGGTAATTTTCTTTTTCATACGCCTTTTTACTTTCTCGCTATCTCGCAAGTAGAAAAATTGTGATCTTCAAAAAACTCAAGATTTTAAAGAATGTCGAAGTTTCATTACCTCCATCCCATCGAATCCTAAAATGTGTTTTTTTGAACGCTAGCTGGCTATCTGTTTTGTAACCTGGAGTAGAGTATAAACTATTATGCCGATCAGAATATGACTCGGTATCTAGGGTTTTCATAGAGTTGCCCTGAGGGATTTTTAGAATAGGTTATTTAACCCTAAAATTAAGACTACTTTCCTCAAGGGTATAGAGAGAAGAAATCTATTTTATCATAATCGGCTCTAACGATTTGGATTGAATTTTATTTTCATATATTGATAAATATTACAAACAAAATGGCTACTCTCAATCTTTCATCAAAATGACTTTAAGGGTTCTATACTGATGCGAAGTTTTCCATTTCCTTGCAACTATTTGAAATATTAAAATAACTTATCATTGCGCACACCCACACACAAACACACCCACACAAGGAGTAATTACGTCACACAGTACGGACTAGGCCTTACATTAAAATTTCATACAGTTTCCTGGAAAGTATAATAAAAGCCCGAATAAAAGTATTTCTCAAAGATCGCTCTTATTTTATATATGCACTGCATCTTACTATTTATTCGGGCTAGCCGCATTTTTACACTCATTGGGCAGGGATGAGTAGGGCTTAGAGTAGATTAAGTGCTTTCTCATTTGCGCAAGGGGAAGTGGGAAAAAACAACAATGACCTCAAAACTCCCAGGTGGATTCGAACCATGACTTTCATGCCAAGATTGACTCTTGTCCCCGCGTGTTTTTAAGTGAGAATGTTGGAATTAATTAAGATTACTAATCTCTTTTATTAAGATTATTATTTTTCCCCTAATAGCCAGTAAGAGTAATGTTAAATGTTATTATACACTTATGAGTCATCAGGCTAGTGAATAAAGTTTATATTTTTTAATTAAAAAATGTATTTCCACCAGAATCATGACTGCTTTTCAAACTAATAAATGTTTTAACAAAATAATGTTAATGTAACACCTACTTTTAGCGGTGAGAAGTTTAACAAATTTTCAAATTTCACCCAATCAAATAGACATTTGTTTATTTTCTAGATTGTTCTTTGGGTACAGTGGCGTATTCTGAGAAAAATTAATAGGTATGGTGTACTCTAAAAATTGCAGGAGAGATTTGGGGGGCAGAGGACCCTCAACCAACGCTGTCCAAGAATGTAAAGGGATTATTTCAAGGGATATATTTGAAGATGTGTACCTATAGAACAGTGGTTTTCGAACATTTATTATTTCCCTTTAACTGTATGCTATCTTAGGAAATTTAGACCCCCCTCTTCCCCCCCCATTTTCTCTCTTATTTTATCTATCCATAACGATGATTACCATCCACTCAAAATGTAATAAAAGTAACTCCATGGTGTCAGCCCACATTCAGGCTATACCTACTGAGTGGCTAACAAACTGTTTGGCAAATTAGTGCCATCTCTTGCGGATAGGGGGTGTCATGTGGTCAGCACAGCAATGAATCCAGCCATTAAGATCGGCTTTCTATACCGGAGTCACTACTACTTTATTTCGAGTAGCTCTTTATTTATCCACCCTAGTCTGAATCTAACCCGTTTCAAACCCAATGCTTCCCAGATAATCTGGACGTGACGGGAATCAAACCCGGGACCTTTCGGCCCGTAGCCGGAACCTATGACCACTAGACCACAAAGGAGGTCCTCAAATTGTAATGATATCTACAGGGTTAGAAATTTAAGTAAATATTAAAGTCGGGGCTAAGAGTGGTATGGGCACATTTCTGAATGCATAAGAGGGACAGATCCTATTCAATTAGCCAAGTGTAATTAAAAGCACACAGTTAGCAATACTCAAAGCAAACAATAATAATAAGAGTAAAATGAAGTGATACATCGATCAAGCGTCCATCAGATCTTGGTGAGAGGGAATCAGTGGATTGTCCAACTCATTTTGCAATTAAAACTATCACTTAAAGCCTAAATTATCTCACACAATGCTGCTTGGAATGAACCGAGTCCCCCAAAACTTGATAATTTATGCTCCAGAAGCTATTTAGATGCGTAAACTCTGACTAACATAGGGGAGATTATAAAATATTTAGCATTGAAGATGTGTCGAATGTATATGCTATATTTTAAGACCTGGCTTCAGACTTAAGCCTACTATTTAAAAGGTTTACCGTTAAACACAAAATTAATAATTGAAAAAACATTAATAATAGCTCGATACCATTTGCATTATTTTAAATCACTTAATTACTATAAAAAACTACTCCAAATGATTTATAAAAAAACATTTAATATTTATAAATATTCTCGGCCGCAGGGCTTAGGGAGGCTGTGCAACCACAAACCCGCTCTCTCTCCATCAAAATGTAATTCTTGCTACAGCCTTGATTGAATGCCTCCCCACCAAAGTAAATGCTGGGTGCGCCACTGATTAAGTAAATTATATGAAAATATATATTTTATATTACCTTTTTTCTTCAAAATCATCTTGAAATTGTGAAATCACACTCCTGACTTTTGGGATTCCTTGGTGTATAATTATAAAACATCACAATGACTAATATGTCGTTAATGTAAAACAAAAACTAAAAAGAGCACTATTAAAACTCCACGATCCTTTCTACTAAAGAAAAACAAGAATTATCGTCGACAAACAATTAAAGTAGCCTCGTCACCCGCCTTACCCTCCATCCCGCTTTCCCCACTCTATCAGTGCTTAAATGTCTAAATTTGAAAGAATGGTTAATGTGTTTGCCAAATCATGATAATACATGTGACTAGAATACATATACATAACTCAATGTTTTTAATTAGTTTATAATTTAAAGCTTGTTACGTATACTAACTATTATTTTACAATTAATTTTATATATATTTTATGTAATTTTACTTAAACTACACTAAATTAGCTTAATAAATAAAACATTGCGATCTGGAATCTTTGTTCAATAGTTGGCAACAAATGCTTAGCTTGCTTCTCATAAACTACTTATGGGAGAGCGGAAAGGAATGTGTTGCAGCCCCTAGACATTGGGCAAGGTCATTAGAGCCTCCCTAGCTTGCCTTGCGTTTTTCAAGTAGCAAGCCCTGGGTTTCCTATTGTGCTAATTATAATCTTTTGAAAGACGAATTACTTGAAACAACAATACTCTTGGAATATGAATCAACATTAGCTTTAAAATTAATAATTCATTTCATGTATATTTATTAACAATTTAAAACATTAGTGTTTACACAGTTCACACAGACAGCATTGAATTAAACAAAAAACTAGTCCATATCATTATGGGTATGCGGCGCAAGACTAGCATACCCAGAGTATAAGCCACTGTTTGGGTATATCACAGTCAACATCAGAACTAACAAGATATTGTGGATAAACAAAGAAGATAACTTGAACAACTTCAACTCATTAACTTGTCTTTACTGTAACTGAGACAATCAACATTAGAACTAACAAGTATTGTGGATAAACAAAGATGATAACTTGAACAACTTCAACTCACTAACTTTGTCTTTACTGTAACTGAGACAATCAACATCAGAAACTAACAAGATATTGTGGATAAACGAACAAGATAACTTGAACAACTTCAACTCACTAACTTGTCTTTATTGTAATTGAGACAATCAACATCAGAACTAGCAAGATATTGTGGATAAACAGAGAAGATGACGTGACCAACTTCAACTCACTAACTTGTCTTTACTGTAATTGAGACAATCAACATCAGAACTAACAAGATATTGTGGTTAAACAAAGAAGATAACTTGAACAACTTCAACTCACTAACTTGTCTTTACTGTAACTGAGACAATCAACATCAGAACTAACAAGATATTGTGGATAAACAAAGAAGATAACTTGAAAAACTTCAACTCACTAACATGCTTTTACTGGAACTGAGACAATCAACATCAGAACTAACAAGATATTGTGGATAAACAAAGAAGATAACTTCAACAACTTCAACTCACTAACTTGTCTTTACTGAAATTTGCCTCTTGCGATTCACTGCCCTGTATGACGTGTACAAGAGGACGGACCGATGGAAGAGCAGGGTTCGGGGTTGGGTGAGGGCCCATCTCGCTAAAGTGCTCCATGTAATAATGAGCGGGCTAGGGGAACTCACCCAGGGATCATAACATTAAGTGATGCAGAGATGTGAGGCCCTGTCAGATCGACGTTAACAGCTCGAAACGTTCCCGTTGCTTATTTCCTGGTGGAAACATCTCTATTAGGATTCCGCGAGGGTTAGAGGGGGGGGATCTACTATATTTTGGGGGAGCTAAAATTATATTAAATAAACCTTGATTTTCATTACTGGTGAGTGGTCGTTTCATCCGACAGTGTATTCAGTACGGTCTGTTCTTGTGAGTCTACTCAGGAGGCCAGGCTTCACTCCCAACTGGCTGGTGACTGTATTTTACAACATACATGTCGGAATTATCTAAATTATTGTTTTAATTGTTAGTTAAAGCATTGATTATTTTATAACCTGCCACGCATCAAACTTTATCATACTCATCCGGGATATTCAAATATTTGGGTATCCTAAATGTGATAAGTAGAACTGAGATAAAGTGCTCCAGAATTTGCGTTAATAAATAGTGGGAAACAATTTAAAAACAAGAAAACCTCGGAAACTGATCAGGATTCTAACGAAAATAGTCTATTCAAATCACTAACTAACTAAACAATAACACGCCTTGGTGGTGTAGTTATCTAACGCACTGGTATTGTGTTGAGCTAGACTGCTGAGGACCGGGAGATCAAGGTTAAAATCACAGTCGGGTGAACTAGGGGTAGTTTTTGCAAAATGTTTTTCCTCTCTTCCTCCATGAAAATGTGGGTTCATTTACTTTAAATTCAATCTTCCCTAGTCCTGACCCATTAGAGTAATTAGTACTTAAGCGTATAACCCGAACAGGTAGTAAGATGCAGTGCAAATAATAAAAACTAAACAATACGATACTAACGCCTTTATCTGCACGCCTAGCATGGCGTGTCACTTGGTGTTTCAAGGGGAGCAGACTTGTTAAAAACTGTTCCTGTAATATGTTCCCATGCCCACTTTGGCCCTATTTGACCAATCATGCATATGTTCAAGGGGAGCAGGTCCTTGTTAAAACTGTTCCTGTAATATGTTCCCGCCAACTTTGTCCCTATTTGACCAATCATACATATGTTCTGCTCTGCATTCTTCATACAGGAATGTATTCCCCTCGGTACCTGAACAATGAGTGTTCTATTGAGGGGTGTGAACATTTCACAAGTACGTTTGAATTGATAATACTTACGCTGGCAACACTTCACAACATTCCATTGATGCCCAGGGAAGTAAATGTTGATATTGTTTTAAATATGATTATTAAAATAAAGTACGACACAATCTCACAAACTTCTCATATTGTGTATTAAAGCTTTGGGAAATTTTCAAAAAATGTGTTTTTATTAAGCTTCCTTTAAATAAGTTTAACTCACTAAAACAAAGACATCATCCTGTTAATCACAATAATCACTCTTATTACATATACATACATATATTTTAAGCAAAATTGTTAAAATTATATTAGGAACACTCACATTTTCAAAAATTAATTTTTGACTACTATAAAATTATTTGTATTTGTAAAAATAAAACCATATTCCTATTTACCAAGAAAACTATTTACAGACTCCCATTTTGAATTATTCAATCATCTAAGTCAATTTTCAAAATATTCAGATTTTATTTAATAGTTCGTGAGTAAACAGCCCTTAAATTAATTAACTTTTTATAAGAAGATTATTTTGACATAACAAAATTCCCGCCCTCTCGTGCACCCCAAAACAACTATACAGCTTTGTTTCTCCTGTTTCATATCCACATACAACCGCAAAATACACATTTTAATCAAAATCACTATAGCCATATTTAAAATAATCCAAATTTTTCCAAAATCACTCCTGAGTAAAAGACCTCTATTGAATTTTTAACCCAAAATAAGTATACAGGTTATTTTTCATGTCAAATACTTCATTTGGCACTAAATTGTTTAGGCAATTTTTTAAATATCTTCAGTTTTTGAAAAATAAATCATCAATAAATTACCCATAAATGAGTTTTTACTTCAAAAACAAGTATGCCTACAGTGTTGATTGCCATTTCAAACAAATCCTAAATATGCATTTTAAACAAAATCGTTAAAGCAATTTTTGAAAAAATTTGGAATTAAAAAAAATCATCAGTTGAAGGAATAGGGTAAGACTACCCCTTTGTGGTATAGCCCTATAAAATAAAAATATTAAGTTTGAAATTAATAGCCATCAAACAGTTTTGCATCTGTGGCCAGGACTACAGAAGACAAACAGAACAGTAAAATTCACTTTCTTGGGTTCATATCCACATAAAAACGTAAAAATTTGTCATCGTCTCGAGATCAATCTTTTCCACGATCGTTCACGATCATAATACGTTCTCTTGAAATTAGAAAGTAAAAATACATATTTTCTAAAACATAATATGTTTCGTATTTCTCACAGCGGGGACACTGAGGCAAAGGGATTAGTCTCGTCTTGCACGGTTTAACCTTGACGGGAGGTTGAGACTTTTAAAAAATAATGTTGTCTCCTGTCTCCTGCTAAGCCAATGTGAGTAGTTCATCTCCACCCAATTATGGTGAATATGTGGATACCCTGATCAGGTGTTAAGGACAAAAACATCCATGTGAACAAGGTTTGGTAATTTTCAGCCACTGGTTTGGATCCAGGCTAGATAGGTTAAGTGATGAAATGTAGAGATCAATTTCATGAACATCAGAAGCTCCTGAGTATCAGACATATAAGAGCTGAGATCAAAACAAATCCAATAATTTTAACAAGTTTTAATAATAAAAACACCAAGGATATGTGACCACCTGGACTAGCTAATGCTAGTCGTGTCTAATATGGTTTGCTCGTTATGGGGACCCGGTAGGCTGTACTTAGGGGGATTATTCCTAAAAGGATTCTTACTCTCTCTCCACTAAAATGAGGGAATATTTTACCTAAATTGTACCTTCTTTATTCATACTCCTATAATTAAATATAAAGATAGGTCAAACAAGTAAACAAATGATGAGGCGAGGTCTCTACTACTTATAAAACAAAGTATCGGTCTATATGTTTCTATGTCTTATGTTTCCTAAGATCTATGGAACATATCACCTGATTGTCATGTTTATTCTGTAGGACATTAAATACAGGCAAGTCTTAGCATATAGGTCTACAGTATTTCATTACGCTAATATTTCATAAAGGTTAGTAGTGATCTCCAAATGTTTAAAAGTCGGTGAATATGCTAATCGATTTAAAGGTCAAAGAAGAAAATTAGCTAATTAAAATGCAAGGAAAAATCTTAGCTATATTTTGCTAAGCCCGTTTCTGTTAATAGAAATTACGAGGAAATGGCTTAAAGATCTTGACAAACGCCCTTTCATTTTAAAAGTTAGGGGTGAAGGATGTCGGAAAAAATAGTAATTTCCTAAGAAAATCTGATTTTCCAAACGAATTTTTAGCTTTTCATTCTTTGTTTACATCACCATGGACATCTTTGTGCATGCATGCATGGTTTTATACCTGAATATAAAGTAGTTCTTAGTTACAAATGAAAACTCAATTCTTACTACTTCACAATAAATATAAAATCTATAGCAAAAATGTGTCCATATAAGTAAGCAAATGATAGTAGTTTAGAAATATATAATTTTGTTTGACTTGATAACTCTTGCCTCTTATTTTTTTTGAATATTTACCCCTGATCAACAAAGATGACCGTGATATTTACTGGTTCAAGCACATATTTTACATACATTCTTTGACTAAAGGAGTTAATCTACTAGACTGGGTAAACATTTTATTGTTATTTGAATGTTGTTATCATTAATTCACGTGGTGACCTGGTGGTCTAGGGTAAGGTGTCGGACTTTTGTGCGGGGGGTCCGGGATCAATCCTTGATCTCGGCACAGATTTATCTGATTATCAAACCCTTCCTTCACCTCTGACAAGACATCTTGTGAATTTGGGGAATGCCAGGCCTCCACCATGGTTCGGATCCCACGTTAAGCTGTAGGTCCTCCATTTCATCTCACAATCACATTAGTGTAAGTTTGTATAACCCGAACGGGTAGTAAGACGCGGTGCTAATAATAATAATAATAATAATAATATTTTTGATTTAAAACGTAAATTAATTATTGACTAACATTTGCAGATAAAAATTTAATTAGTCAATTTCTTGAAAGTATTTTTTTAACGTTTTGTTTCGCGCATGAATTATAAATTAAATCCTTACATTTATGTTTAAATATGTTGTGTATAAATTATAATTTCAAAAATTGATCTTGAAATACGCTTAGATAGCCATCTTAATTTCTTTTCGAACCGTGTTTGACTACCCGTTCGGGTTATACTCCTTTGTACTAATTACACTAATAGTTTAGTGATTAAGAAAGTTTAATCGGAAGGAAGTGCACTCACATTTGCGTGGAAGAGAGTGAAACACGATTTAGGGAAAAACCACCCTTAGTACACCAGACCGGGATCGAGCCCCCCAATCTCCCCATCTTCGGCAGTCTAGTCCGCATGAGAGTAGCGCGTTAGACCCCGCGGCCACCAAAGCGTGTGTCATTTCAATTTTTAAGTTTGGGTTTGGTGTTCATATTTTCAAACAATATCACAATAGCATCAAGTTAATTTTTGTTTCCTAACTACCACTTAGTTTTGAGTGTATTTTGATGATATTTCAAAGTATTATTTAATGTATCCCATCTATCTTCATACACACCACACTCTCTCACTCCCACACAATTAATTTCGCACATACACTTTCTTTCACACACTAAATCTTTCTCACTCTCTCTCAGCCGCTTTCTCTAACACACACTCTCTTTAAAACACTCTAGCTCTCTCTCAATAAGTCTCTTTCTCATAATTTATCTGTCTCACAATCTTTCTTCCGCCACTCTTTCTCACACTTGCTTTCTTACACACTCTCTTACTCTCACACACTCTCTCACCAACACTCCCTATCACACACAAACACAATTTTCACAGAATCTTTCTTTCTCTCACAATAATTTTCACATGCTCTTTCTCACACATTTTGTTTCTCTCTCACACACACACACTCTATCTCACTTTCTCTCCCACTATCTACACTTTCTCTCAAACACAACACTCTTTCTTTCCCACTCTATTCCTTTCACACACACCATCTCTCCCTATCCCACTTCCACATTCACTCTATCACATTCGCTTTCTATTATTAACAATCTCAATATCACACTCACTCACACAATACTCATTCATACACTCAGCATTCAGAATCACATTCAATCACACAGTTACTCACACATCACCCTCTCATTTTCTCAATTTCTCACGCGTTCCTTCTATATAACTTCTATATAATTTGATAGTCCCATTTCCGTTAGTTGAAACTACGGGAAAAACGATTTTGACCAACGAAGACTCATTTTAAAAGTTTATGCTCAAGGAAGTCAGAAAAAAATAGTATCCTGAAACAAAAACCCAATTTTCTTAAGGAATTTCACATCTCTTCCTTCTTTTTGTGTGTGTATGGTGTTGTGTGTGTGTTGTGGTTCATCTGTACAACCATTCTTTGTTTACATCACCATGTAAACCATGATTTGTGTATCGTATATACTTATCATGAATAAAATATTTCTTTTTGATTAAAAATAATAACAACTCGGTTCTACTTGAGTGGTTTCATTCACCAAATAGAGAGCTGGAAATAATGGCTGTTTTAAAGCTCTCATCATGGCGTGAAGGTAGAAAATATACATTTTGATTAAAATTAAACACCGAAAGCTATTTATAGATGTAAAGTTGATAGCCATTGATAGTTAAATTTTTAACTAGAAAGTCGAGTGGGGCTTATTAAATAGAACATTTCCTAATAAAAAAATTTAGAATACATTTTTAGTGCAATAATCTGCAGACATCACTGCAACGATCCACTAGCTAGCAGATATATTTTAACTTTAAATCCAAATATAAAATAATGTCATGTCTGTAGAAACGACTATTAAAATTTGACAAAAGTTCGCGTGTGTTTTACTTACTGAATTATAAATCAATGTTTAACCAACAAAAGAATAAATCGAGTATTTTATTTGAAAATTATTCAAAGCTTGATAAAATTGATGATATTGAAAACCTTGGACATTGTTTTAATTCTTACAAATGTGTAATAGCAATAGCGAGAATTCCACAGGTGCATCTATTGAATAAAACCAAACCCTGTGATAAGTTTGTGGACTCTAGATTCAAACAGCAACCCACAGCTGCATACAAGTGTAAACTATACATATAATACACGGCTCATATGGACGATAGTATCCATGCAAGCCACAACAATTATCCAAAGAGCTTTCAAAGAGATATTTTGACGGGAATGGGGATGGACCTCTCAAATATCGTAGATGGTGGAGGGTGCTCAACCACGGGAAGGTGAATCTCGATACCAAAAATTTCCATCAGTTTTGCCTTTCCACTTTAAATGAATGTAATTTCCTATCAATGTTTGCTATGCGATGATCACCAACACAGTTCAAGGACAAACTCTGAAGGTGTCAAGCGTTGATCACCACGGCAAGTGTATTCTCACATGGACAACTAACTATATGGGATGATCCCGTGATATTTGTAGCAGTAAACCTCTAACTGCTCGCTCCTGATGATAAAACCACTAACATATTTTATAAAGAAGCATGTACTTATATTTATTTACTTTATTTTTTTCAAATAATACACGTATTTTGTGTGTCTAATCTTATAGCTGAAATAATTAGCGTACATTGGCTATATTAATACTGAAAGTACATCTTTTATTAGATCCAAACTTTCATCATTGCTACCTAATACTTGCGTGATTTCTTCTCAGTAAAAACTTAGCGATTATAACGTTATTATTTCAATGGAAATTTTTTTTGAAAATAATATTAACGTGAGTGAAGCAGCAGGTAAAAAGTATTTAAAATAAATAAAATAACTAAAGAAATTTTTATTTTATATAACTTTGTGATGTTAAAAGTTTGTTTGCAGGTGAAACGTCCCATAATAGCAGTAGGTCAAGGGCTTGTCTCATAAAGCTACAAGTCTACAATTTGCGAGATAATTCACTTGTATTTTTATATTTTAGCACTGGCGTCTTACTACCCGTTCGGGTTATACGCCTATGTATTAATTACGCTAATTGGTTGGGGAAGAGGTTTAATTTCGCGATGTATAGTCCTACCCACATATGCGTGGAGATAGATAGAAACTATTTAGGAAAAACCACCCTCATTACACCTGACCGAGATCGAACTCCGATCTTCTTGACATTGAGAGTGTAGTATATTGAGAGAGTGAAGCCTTTATATCATGTTGGCCACCGAAGCGGGTAATTCACTTGTATCTTGTGATAATTTAGAAAAATATGTTTCATGAAGCTAAAAATAAACACTTTTGATTACACTTGAAATTTTACAATTTACAGCTTGTTTTACAGTAGACTCACAGTATAGTTGCATAAAGTTACTTGTGGCTTACAAGCACTTGTAAATAAAGAAGTATTTTCTACAAGTCCTGGCACATTGGTAAATTACTTTATAAGTATAATTTTAATGCGTCAAGTATACTTCCTTAATAAATAAATCACATGTGTAAACATTTTAAATAACATGTGTAGGCCTAAAATATTTAGAAACTTATGGATGAGGGTGTAGACAAGATAATTATTGAGATTAGGAGATGACCACTTATGGATTATCTCTAGAATGAGTCCGTTTGAATCTGAGATACTAAAACAATACATAGGCAATGATTACTTGCCAAAATAAATAATAAACGACCTTATTTCAGTACAAAATTAAATTAATAATCAATTAGTGTCTTACAGTAATGTCGAGCCTTAAAAACAAAGAAAAGTATTATAACTCATCCATCACCTTCCATAACTTTATTCTATGTCTTAACTTTTAGCTTAGGAAAAGTAAAACAAAATATGTTTATGTTCTTTAATTTTTTTTTTAAATAATAAATATTGTAATATTTAGTTACAGCTGTCCAAAATAATTTTAAAATAGTTTATGTACTTTTGGCTGCTCTAAAAATAGGGATTAAATATTGATGTATTAATATTTTACTTGTAATTAATAAACCTGTTGACATGAAATATTTTTCAGTAAGTGCACTAATATTTACAAGTCAAACCATTTTCTTTAAGAAACCCTTCATATTCACAATTTTAAGATATTTACTTTTAGCTTGTAAATTATGTAATTTTAACTTGTCAACTAATAATGACTTTTAAATTGTAAATTATAGATTTGTAAATTGTAAATTAACTAAAGACTTGTAGTTTGATAAAACATACACTCATTCTCTGTTAAGTTTAACACGCTCCCCTTCATATTTTGTACAAGTACGCTATCCAGTCTGAGTTTGATAACTCCCCATCTAACTCCATCTTGAGCGGGATTCAATGCAGACAAAGTGGGACTTGATTCATTATCTGTCATAACACAAGTGAAGTTCGTGTATGTGTACAAATATTTCGTTTAAAAAACTCCCCTCGTGCAAGAGAGAGCTGTTAGTCTAAACGATCCATTCACTCCCTCTTGCCACCCACCTCTAAGAAGGGGGAGGAGGTTTTAATGTGACCCTTTTCACAACGCCTCTAAACACCCCTTACTCCTCTTTAAAACCTTTAGCGGAGTTCAGGGGTGTCCATTAGTGAGCATTGGACAGAAGGCACCTTTCCTTCCCCTCCTTCCCTGCCTACACCCAGCCGGGATTCAAAACCCCTACCTCTATGCCACTGGCAGTTCTGTAAATTGTGAGTCCCTTGGTTTGTGAACCTGCCGGTGCGAGTAGGAGACAAAATGATTGAGAACGGCGAGTTGAACAAGAATTTTTAATGACTCTGTTTTACTGTTCCGGTTGGAATACTTTTTTACCACCATGTATAGCTACCCGTTTGTGTTATATACATAGTAATAAGTACACTAATGTGCTATGGATGGAGAAATCTTAATTTAGAGGAAGTGTAGCTGCATTTGCGGCAGTAAAAAATCAAGAAAAAACCCCTCTCAGAACACTTGACTGAGACTTTAACGCCGATCCTCCCATCTCAGTGGCATAGCTATAGGGTGGCCAAAGTGCACAAATGCCATAGACCCGTGCCCGATTGAGGCCCATCATGCAGGCCAAACACCCAAAATTAATTAGTCCGTTAAGTTGGCAAAAGATTAAAGTGTTATTCTTTAAGCCTTTTTTGTTTCATAAAGATCTCATTTAAAAAGATTACTCAATAGTCACTTTATTGTGCATAATTTCATGATCTGCAAAAAATATCTGACATATTTTCCTGTAGAATCATTATTTATACGATATAAGAAAATTTAAAGAAATCATTTTTGTGCCAGTAAATAATTAACTTGACAATTTTACATGCAGACATTTCGACAATCCATTTTTATCATTTCTAAGATAATTTGCTAAAGTTCAAACAATTAATAAATATTGCATTGCTTTGGCTATTTGGTAAGTGGAAGCGATACAACTGAAAAAAAACCTTAGTGCGTGGTGCATTGTCCATATCTATTAACGCATGCGCAGTGAAGTTTGTCTTTTTACTCAGCAAAGCACCAGTGTGTTTATTATCTACGTAAGTTGCCAACGTGACAATTATTCTTCTGTTGAGGGACCCCACCATGAAAGTTTTGCCAACGGCTCATTACTTCCTAGTTATACCTCTGCCGTCATCGGCCGTTAAGTCTATTGAGAAAGTGACACCTTTATACATGCGGCCATCGAGGTGGGTCATACATTTATTTATAATGGTTCTTGTTTTGTTCTTGAAGAATATACTGTAAGGGGTTTTTGTTAATGTTCTTCTTTAAGGATTATTATTTAAACTCGCAAAATACAGAAAAGGTCACACATTTATTTATGCCAGTAAATTCCAGGTTACCTTAAATTGCAATTTACCAATGTAATGTGCCATGGCTGCTTTACACTCCTACCATATCATATTCTGATTGGGCCCTCAGTAACAATTGGTAATGTACAAACAATAACAATAGAAGTTCATATTTATTTACACTAGTTAAATTTTGTCTAGTACTGTCCACTATTTTAAGAAGATGCTTTATCAAACAAGTAAGCATCAACTTTATAAAATCTTTCTTGCTTTTTTATTAATTTGTAAGTAGTCTTCCCGTTGACGGAACTGTGGACTAATTGTTAGGCTCACATGGTTTGGTTCACAAAAATCAGGAAGGTCTGTGCTCTAATCTGGTTGGCTGTTACTGTACAGATAGTTTTCCTAAATTGTTTTTTTTTTCACCCACTCTCTCTCTCTCTCTCCTCTCTCTCTCTCTCTCTCTCTCTCTCTCAAAGAACATTCTAATACATTACGTCTCCATTTTCCTTACTCTTCTCAACCCCATTTTGAGAGGTTTAAATGCATCATTCTTGGATTTTAAAAAAATGTATTGGAAGCACTTAACTTTTTTTCAATTGAAGTCTACTATTATAAACTAGAAAATTGAAAAAAATTGAAACAATTTAAACAACTTGTAGCCACTAATCAGGTTGTGGAAGAGCAATCCCGCCTCAAAACTTAATCTGTGGATGGATATTTTTTTAGCTTGTAACCTATCACTATTTATCCAATGATATGTGAAAGGTTAGCTAACAGTCATTAGCCTATTTGTGAGTTTATTTTTAAGAGTTTGTTTTGTTTATACCACGTTTTACTATATGTTTGGGATATACGCTACTATCAATCTCAACAGTATTAGCTGCTTATTTTTTCTAAACAGAAATGTTCACAGAAAAACACATGGAACTTCCTGATCATAATGATATCATAGTAAATATTTATGTAAATTATACCCTCCTAGAGCTCTCAGTTAAATGATACATTCCTAGAGCTCTCAGTCAAACGATACGCTCCTAAAGCTCTCAGTCAAATGATACCCTCCTAGAGCTCTCAGTCAAATGATACATTCCTAGATCTCTCAGTCAATTTATACCCTTCTAGGGATTTCTGTCAAATTCTGCTTGTGAATGCCATTCTGGTTTTTGATTCCAGGAAATATAGTTTTTATAAATTATGCCAAAGACGTGTGCTATTCAAAATACGATAAGTGGAATATTCAATGCTATTTACCATCAACGGAGAACTAGACACTTTCAGTGGAGTGATTTTTAGCTTAAATATAAACAAACAGATTATTGCAAGTACCATAATCCATAACTTACCAATCACGTGACTGTAACACAAACCATGATAAAATTCCACGTTTGGGGAGGATAAGCTAGTTTTGATAATGAACGCAACATGAATTTTTTAAATCTCATCAAATTAGAGAAAATGTGTAGTTTAATTTCTAACATATTGCATTATTATTAGTATTGTAATAATTAAGTTTTACGTATTTTTAGGAAAACTAAATAATACATTTAATTTATGTTTGTCGTGTAACTCTTGCATTAGTAAACGGATCTCCACCAAGTTAGCATATACAGCCTGTAGGCAACCAGCAATACACTTTTATATTTAAATGTTTTATCTTTCTAACATTTTCACAGGACTAGGGCGCTAAGGAATTTAAATGATATTTCTTGCACCAAAGTTCACATAAAGAGTCTAATTACACTCTACCCACATCAGTGATCAGACGGTCTATGACATAACTATCGCAATATACATTATTTCTGGTAATAGAAGGGCGGTGTTTGAATCCTAACTGGGTGTGTTGAGGGTTGTTTTTACTAAATGGTCTCCACAAATTGTACATACAAATACGGGTATATTTCTTCTAGAACCAACTTTCTCATAACACCCAAATAATGTAGTTAAATGCCGGTAGTCTGGATGGGTAGTAAGGGTACGGCGTGAAAATAAAGTTACACTAATCAAAGTTGGCCTGACCGGATTTTGTTACCACACTATAAAATATATTTAAGCGGGTCTATATTATTCTTTAATAGACAATCTAAAAAATAAAGACGGTCAAAACTCAAAGTTAATTCTGTCGGTTCCAATCAAACTTCGAATAGAAGCCCACAACCCTTCTTTTAATAATACAAACCATTCCTATATAAAACACTTATTTCGCGTTAATGGATCATTTTTACCTTGGGCAAAAAAATCTAAATAAATGTTGAAAAAATATTATGTTCAAACGGAACAGTGAGCCTTTCTTTTGTAAACTTCATACTTCTGTGCTGGCGGTCGGGGTTCAATCCTTGGTCCCGGCACAGATTTATCTGATTACCAAACCCTTCCTTCACCTCTGACAAGACGTGTATTAATCACATCTTGTGAATGTGAGAAATGCCAGGCCTCCACCGTGGCTCGGATTCCACGTTAAACTGTAGGTCCTTCATTTCATCTCACAATCACCCTACCATTACACATTAGCGTAGTGCGTATAACCCGAACGGGTAGTAAGACGCGGTGCTAATAATAATAATAATTTTGTAAACTTAGTCTTGGTACTCTTTTGGGCTATAAGAATTTGCACTAATTATGCTAATATGCTAGAATTATGAAGGTTGAATTTAAAGAAATCGTGCTCACATTTGCGTGTAGAAAGAGAAAGAGTAGAAAGCCCTTCAGGAAAAAACACTGTCAGTACATTCTACCGAGAATAAGCCCATTCTCGTTGTCAGCAGAAGTTCAATCTATTACAAGAGTGACGCTTTAGATAATTCAAACCCCAAAGCGGGTCAGATGAAATCAATTAAAATCGTAATCATAATGAGAAGAGCAACATTTTCTTTTTATTTTACTAACCACTATTTTCTCTGCGCATTAAATATGCCATAGGGGTATTGATGAGAATGGAATAATGTAAAGTAAAATATGGGAAACAATTCAGAAAGAAAAACACTTTAGTATAGTCAGCTAAGATTTGATCCTCGACCTCCCCATTCCCGGCATGCGTTGTCACGCTCGTGAGTAGGAGATATACTGTATACAAACATTTAAAAATAGTACTGAATCTGTTTAATGTTTGTTGGAGTAATAACCGAGGGCATGAATCTTGACCAAATTTAACTGTAATTAACCTTTTCCCTTAGGACATCAATTTATATTATTAAACCTATACCATAAGACGTTTGCTACCACAACTTATCTGACATTTCTGAACTGATCTGAACCGTTTAGGTCTAAATATTACATCCCAACGTGCTGATTTACAAATAATTGTCAGAATTTTGAAAATTGCATTCAGAAAAAAGTTATATGACATTTTGTTTATATTAGAACATTTTTGTATATATAAAAGGTAAGATAACATTTTCTTGGGTACAGTTCTTTGAACTATGATCATTAGCTTCAAATCTGCAATGCCGGGTGAAAGAACTTAGACCTCAACGGTTACAATAGGTTCAGAATTAAAAATTAGTAGGGGTGAAAAATTTAATGTCTATTACTAAATGGGCAAAACCCATTTAGCATTTATGTATCACTTCTCAACAGATTGACTTTATATCTTCATCATTTAGTATTTTCTTTTATTATTTTATTAATCTTATTTAAAATATTCTTAAAGTAAAAACTAAATAAATTTATCGTAAGTTTATTATTTTGCTTTTTCTTGCGTATATTTACATACATATACATACACATACACACATACATAATAACGCTATTCCTTTAAGGGGTAGGCAATAAATTGTGCATATAGCTTAAAAAACAACTCCACACTTAATTCATCTTCACTAAACTTCTCCAAATTTAAAAAATCAATACATTACCGTAATCTTAAATTTTTTACTTATCTTTTTCTTTAATAATTTCATTAAATATATTTTTAATTGTAAAAATGAATTAATTAATCTTAATTCTATGAACTGACCTGTTTTTTTTTCACAAGTTCGTCCCCTTTTAAAATGGTACCACAATTATGACCCATTTTACATTAATAGGGTTTTATTATTTTTACCAAAATAAAATTCAAAAGGCGACTGTGAAAACCAGATGTTAAGCCTCCAAAACTGTTATATCCTATCTATCTCACGGCTTCCATGATACAGGTCGAGGCGTCCACGATAATTCCAGTCTGTGGTTCACAGTAAAACATAAAATAGGTATTATCAATATTATTATACCTATACAGCAAGAAGTTTGTGGACACAATAATAATAATTTAATTATTATCTACTGTACAATGCTTCGTGTACGTCGGAATGAACGAATCATCACAGATCGACGGCAATATGAAATTAACCACGCAATAAAGAAAGCGTGCCACGTGCCACAAAGATCAGATTATAATGTTGTAGAAGAGTTAGTAGACGTTGTGGAAGAAGAAAACAAGTACCCTCTCGTCTTACAACAACTTGATAGTGTTTTTCCATCAAATAAAATAAGTCTTAGTCATATTTTAGAACACGGCAATGCTCTGTATTATCAATGTGAAGCAGGAGACCCACTGAAGTATATTGGCTACTGTTTGTAATGCAATAGATTTGACCCTAAGGAGTATTTGAAAGCATTGACCATTTATCATTCTAATTATTTATATATTCAAAAATATTTTACATATAATTAAACATATTTTACTTTATTTAAATTTTACAACCTATTACGTGGCGCTTAAATCACGTCTTCCTCTAAATTATTTACTAGTTAGTTCACGCCTCGTGGTACGATGGCAGCATCTACTGGAGCTAAACTTAAGAAATGTTAACGTCTTTTAACGTAATCCAGACAAGTTAAGATCTTTTAAAGTAATTTCCTCTTCGAGAAGATTCCACACGCAATAGGTATTTTTCTTTCTGAGTTTGTAGGTGTGTAATTTACCGTTAGAAAGGTTCCTTCGAGAAGCTTCTATTGAACTCAGATATATGTGACTTTTTGAAACTTCGTATTTTACTGTGCAATCAGTCGTGGTCTTGAATGGACGTGCTTTAAGCGATCGGTGATTATAAGTTGCTAGGCCCTCGACATGATCGTGTTTCGATTAGAATATTAATACCAATATGTTTTCAATTTAAGGAATAAATAGATATCAAACTTTATGTGATATATTATCATTTATTAAAGTCTAATGATAAGGAACGAGGCATTATAAGTAAAGCACATAGTTGCGTAATAGAAACGATGATTTACGGAGTGACTCTTAAATGATTCTGTTATGTAATATAACAAATAGCATTCTAACGTGGGGAGGAGAAACATAACAAATGACGTCCAACGAGGGGCTGAAAAGAAGTATAACAAATGACTCCCAATCACGGGCTATCATACGTCAATAAAAAGAGAAGTATAGCAAATGGCGACACAACGTGGGGGTTAATATGCAACTATTAACACTTGCCAAGAACACGAAACGTAACAAATGGCGCTACAACTTAGGGGCACGAATACCGCGAACTGAGACAGAGGTGCGTCAACTGAGCTAAAGGAAGAGACGGCACACCAGGAGACGGCACATAATCACCAAAGGACGGCACACCACACCAAGGAGACGGCACAGTCAAGAAACAGCGCAAAGGACTGTTGGAGACGGCACACCTGCAAGAGACGACACGCCAACGGCACACCTGCAAGAGACGGCACACCAACGGCACACCATCAAGGAACGGGACTGAGGACCTTTTGGAGACGGCATGCAGTCAAGAAACAGCGTCGAGGACAGATAAGTGGTCAACAGAAGCTGTAACTCTAATGTTAAAAAAAAAAAAAAAAAAAAATATCTAATTTCAATTGTGTATTTTGGGGGTAGTAAAATTTTGTTTCTATATGTTGGGATTTCACAAATTAAATTAAAACTAACAATATAAAAGTGTATGGGCCTAATTTTAAATTAAATTTCTCACTATAAAAAGTAATTCTTAGATCAATAGTACTTGAAATTTGTCAAGGCCTAACACAAAATTAATTCATAGATCAACTTAAGAAAAATTTATTTAAATTTTCAACATGGCAGACAAGGTGATAAGAGAACCTGAAGAGTATGATGATGAAGACACAATGTCATTTATTTATGAGGAGGATGAAAGGCAGGTCAATTCAAGAGGCAAAATTTGAACAGGAACAAGAAGGGAGTGAGGAGGAAGTAGGGGCTAGCTCTGGGGAGGTAGCAAGTAAAGAAGTAATCCTGCAAACGCTGAATCAAAGTGAAGGGGGAACTATAACCTTAGTGGAAGATAGGGTGGCTAAACCAGTAGAACAAGTAGATCTTTTAAATGTTATATTAGAAAATATGAGAGAACTCGGATGTAAAATTGATCGAACTGCATCAGAAAATAAACAGGATTTTAAAAAGGATTTGGAAAAAATGGGACAAACTTTAGAAACTAAACTTAACCAAAAGGTCGACGAACAATCAAAGAATATAAATAAAAAATTTGAGAATTTAGAATTAATTAATCAAAATTTTATCCAACAAATTAATGAAATTAATGACAGGGTTTCAGAAGGAAAAAAAAAACAAGGAAATTTAGAGGTTAGGCAGGAAAATCTAAGAAAGGAACAGTTTAAGTTAATTGATCAAATATCTTCAGTGACAAACAAAACAGAGGGTTTGGAGAAAAAATTAGATAAAGAAACCAGTAAACTAGAAAAACAAATACAAACACAGGATATACAGATAGCACACAACAAATCAGATGTTCAGGTAGTGCAATCCAATTTGGAAATTCAAATAGAAAAGGTGAGGTTAGAAATTGAAGGGCAAGAGGATGCTAATAGGCAATTTATTAAGGAAAATATTAATGAGGAGATTCAAATAAAAAGGAAAGAAATTGTGGAGATAAAAGAAATTGTAAATGAAAACAAAAAAAACTGTTGGCACTTTAGATCAGAAAATAAACAACTTAGCTGATCAAGTACAACTTAACAAAGATAGGGGGACAGATAACAAAATTGGGTGTAGTCACAATCTCTTAACCAAAAATGTCAATGACCTTACTTTGCCACTCATTCCTAGGTATAGGGGAGCAAAGGGCAAAATATCTGTGGCTCAATATTTGCAAAAAATTGAGAGAGTTTGGAAAGAAGAGGATTTAAGGGAAAGGAACAAAATTGAAATTTTGCTCTCATGTTTAGAAGGGGAGGCTAGGAACTGGGCCAGTTATTTAGAGGATGAATGGGAGCCCATTTTTTTTATTGTGAGGATAGGTGTGGAAAGTGACCCACCTCCTTAACACTTCAATACAGTCCAACTTTGGAAAGTATAATTCCAGGTTAGGCTAGCTTAAAGGAAGAGAGAGAGAGGGAAAGAGGGGTGAGAAATAATAATAATGTAATTAGAATTATTATGCAACAAGCTCTTAGTATATTATGTAATTTTATCTTCTTAACCTTGTAAATAAGGGCCATTTCATTGTAAAGATTAGTGTGGAAGGTGACCCTCCTTAATATTTCAATACAGTCCAACTCTGGAAAGTAAGGACAAGTACTTCATTTTGTTTTCATTATTAATGACAAATTCAAGGGAAAGAAGCATCCTCTGAAGTGCTTGGTGAAGGAAGGAGTAGAAATGGATTTATTACAAAGTATAGTCAGTTGAGGGTGGGGGTGTACTCGGAAAGCACCAGGTCAGACAAGTAATTTAAGACAAGCTTATAATAAAAATTGAGTTGAGGCAGGTAATTTCTGCTATACAGTGACATGTTGTGATGTCAGGACTTGGATTCTTCGACGTTTGGCAAGAGAGTAGTTTTGTCGCAGAGGTCTGACTACCTGTGAGTTTTAGGGGCAGGGATTGAACCTGGGCCACCCGAGTTATGGGAATTTTGTAAGTGTTAGGGGGCAGGCATTGAACCTGGGCCACCCGAGTTAAGTATTGTGAGTTTTAGGGGGCAGGCATTGAACCTGGACCACCCGTATTAGAGTTTTGAGAGTTTTTCTGGCCAAGGGGTCAGCAGAGTTCTGAACCGCCTGTGGTTACCAGACATTTGAACGAGGTTTGGACCGTTAAGAGAACGCCTCTTGTGTGTTTTGAAGGCCTGAGAAATGGGATTGTCGGTCACTGTATGCCGGGAAGTATCCTGAGGATACGTTCCAGTTTTTGGGAGTTAGCCTTTATTGAGCCTGTTATAAAAATAAATCAATATTATGTCACAAGTTTAAAGCAGCTTTCTTTTAAATAAAATTTTTAAAGGAATAATAATCATAATAATAAATAATAATTAATTATAAGAATATTTCAAAATGTGAGGTTGTATTAAACCACTAAGGTCTTGTTAGAGATTGTATATACTATGGTTCTCTGTGCTGTGGAGAGATTCAGCATCGAGTTGTTGTTTTTCATTTGTTTTACTAGGGGTTAAGTGTCATCCTAATTAAATCAATGATACTGTATGATAATAATAATTTTCTGTTGTTAGACAATGTATGTGTATGATATTGCCATTTCTATGATTTAAACAATGTACTTATATGTTTTACTAGTTAATTATGTTTATTTTAATTTTTTATGTTAAGTTAAGCTATTTTCAGCAAATGTGGTGCTCATATAGCAAATTTTAGTTGACCGTTTGGTACATAAAGTTGTAAATGTTTGTGATCATACAGCAAGTTTGGCCAAGAGACTTTTAAGAGTAAGTGTAACAAAGTGTTAGGAGCCTTTGTTAAGTGTGTAAAAAAAAAATCACAAAAGTGGATCCGTGAAGGATCATGAAACGAAGTGCAACAATTATTTAAAGAAGATTGTATAAAAAAAAAAAAGACAAGACATAAAGGAAATGCAAATTGCTTGGCAAAAAATTAATTAAAAGACACTTCGATTTGAGACAATTAAATTAAAATTTTCTTAATATAATAAACTTAGACTATGTTATGTCAGTTAATTATAATTAGGCTGGCATCTTACTTAGATATTTTATTTCATTTAATCATAATTATACTAAATGTTTTACTTAGATTATCTTATTTTAGTTAATCCTAATTATAAGTGATAAATTTTATCTTAATGCTTAATTCATATAACTTCCACTTCAAAATATTGAACTTGATGCAATTTTGTTAATTCTATACAGGATGTTTAAAAATATTGAACTTTAAGTAAATTTTGTGAAACTATACAGGATGTTTCAAAATAGTGAAATTTTTGTAAAATTTGTAAAACTTATACAGGGTGTACGAAAGGTGATCATGTCTTCTTTTTTTTATTTTGGCAAAGCGTATCAAAAAGTATAAGACTAGTCTCTACTTTCAGATACACTTTGGGGGGTATTGTAATGCAATAGATTTGACCCTAAGGAGTATTTGAAAGCATTGACCATTTATCATTCTAATTATTTATATATTCAAAAATATTTTACATATAATTAAACATATTTTACTTTATTTAAATTTTACAACCTATTACGTGGCGCTTAAATCACGTCTTCCTCTAAATTATTTACTAGTTAGTTCACGCCTCGTGGTACGATGGCAGCATCTACTGGAGCTAAACTTAAGAAATGTTAACGTCTTTTAACGTAATCCAGACAAGTTAAGATCTTTTAAAGTAATTTCCTCTTCGAGAAGATTCCACACGCAATAGGTATTTTTCTTTCTGAGTTTGTAGGTGTGTAATTTACCGTTAGAAAGGTTCCTTCGAGAAGCTTCTATTGAACTCAGATATATGTGACTTTTTGAAACTTCGTATTTTACTGTGCAATCAGTCGTGGTCTTGAATGGACGTGCTTTAAGCGATCGGTGATTATAAGTTGCTAGGCCCTCGACATGATCGTGTTTCGATTAGAATATTAATACCAATATGTTTTCAATTTAAGGAATAAATAGATATCAAACTTTATGTGATATATTATCATTTATTAAAGTCTAATGATAAGGAACGAGGCATTATAAGTAAAGCACATAGTTGCGTAATAGAAACGATGATTTACGGAGTGACTCTTAAATGATTCTGTTATGTAATATAACAAATAGCATTCTAACGGGGGGAGGAGAAACATAACAAATGACGTCCAACGAGGGGCTGAAAAGAAGTATAACAAATGACTCCCAATCACGGGGCTATCATACGTCAATAAAAAGAGAAGTATAGCAAATGGCGACACAACGTGGGGGTTAATATGCAACTATTAACACTTGCCAAGAACACGTAACGTAACATGTTGTAGTGGAAAAGTTACTTTAACACTATCAAGAATCTCCATTCTTGTAGCAGCTCCAGGATATGATGCACGAATAAAGAACTATAAGATACGGTGCATTGGCGAGTGTTAGTAGTTAGTTAAAAATGGAAGAACATAGAGCTTGTCGGCCCATTTATCTACAAAATTCACGATACTCTATACCAGGGGTCCCCAATTATGTTTGATGTAGGTTAGTTTTAAAAACTTGACATACTTTCGCGTGCCAGCAAAACTTTAACAATTACTCAAGTTCAAGCCCTGGACTATACTAATTCAAAACATGATTTTCTTTCCTTTTAGTTATTTTACTTATTTAGTATTGCTAACCTTCCATGCCTACTACCCGCCTGCCACCGAAATAGCATCATTTCTTCTGTTTATCGCTATCTCATCAAGGTCCTTAAAATGTATCTGCGGGCTGGATGCAGATCGAACCGCGGCCGATCTCAGGTTAGAGATTTTACATTTATGCAGTTGGATAGCTAGGCCCGGATTAACACTTTTGTGGCCCCTGTACATGGGCACACTTGGCATATGCCTTAATCCGGGGCTGTGGATAGCAAGAAAAGGTGAACTTTTCCTAATGTGGGGTTTGGTAAACAATTGTGTTTACCTGGGAGTGAGGAAAAACAAAGCTTATTTGGTTTTTATTGTTCATTATTTGGTTTGTGCAAATAATGTCATCATTTGGAAAGTTAATTAAAAAACTGTATTATTTTATTCTTTCTAATTGTAGATTTGTTTAGTATTTTGTAATACTAGTGATTTTTAAAAATAAGAAAATTATAGATTTAATTTAATATGATAATTCATGGTGATAAATAAATGGTACGGCACACCACGCATAATTTTACCCGCTTTTATCTTAAAATAGATATTTACTAAAAGCTCATAAGATTTATGAAACGAAATAATAGGACTATACATTGTTGTAGACATGATACACCAAATTTAATAAATGAAATTAGATACACTTACTTAATTACTCTATGGTATTAGGATCTAGGAACATTGTTACAGAAAAATTATAAACATCTTTGTCCACCAAGGAGCATAAGAATTAAATTCATTTTCAAAGACTTGAATTAAGAAGGATTTTTTTTTTGCTTATAACTTGGAAATGATTGGTTTTATATAAATATATTTCGAATTAAAGATTTTTATCTTTAACAGTACTAAAATTTTACAATAATAAGTTATTACTTAGCCCAAATAGTCACATAGAAAGGATGAAAATTGGACATTTTCCCTCATGTAAAGTACCCTCAAATTCATTATCATGAGTAAATGAGAATTGCCATCTTTATTTATTATAATTAATAATGTCCAAATATAAAATTTACTCAAAATTGTTATAGAAAGTTTTGAGAAAATCGATTTTTTCTCTTTTTGGCCGTCAATAAGCTAATCTTAATTTTAGGGTTGGATATCTAATTCCGAAAACTCCTCGGGGGGACTTTATGAAAACCTCAGATAGTAAGTTTCAACCAAATTGGTAAAATAGTTTGGGCTCTAACTCAAGGTAGCCTACAGACAGACGGACATACAAACAAATAGAAAGATGGCATTACGAAAACAACATTTTGGTTTCAGGGTGTTATGAAACGTCGATATTTGTCTAGATTTTGAGCTCAATTTTTTTGATGATCACAATACTTTCTTTCCGAGGTGTTGAGAAAAAGTAAAAATAATCGATATTCTTTAACCCAGTACCCCAAAAATTAAATATCACGCGCCACCACTGGTTATTTCCTTTACAAACACTTACATAACAGTCATGGCTAAATTGCTTGTATTATATTATTTTCCTGGAACTTTCTTTTACATCAGTCAGATTTATGCCAGAAGCCTTCAACTGTTGCAACAAAGGTCCCTTTCCTAATGTAGCTATACCAACACATGTAGTATCCTTGTCCAAAGTTTCTAAACAACATAGACAGACAATTTCCTTACAAATTTTCCAGGCGGTTAGATATATAAAATTTGTATAGGCAGGGTTTTGTCTTATCACCACCAAATAAAGGTGTTATGACAATCTCCTCTTTCATGGGAATGTATCCCATTTCAATAGCAGCGTTCTCTAACATATATAACCGTTATGACCCAGTATTACTATGAGCTCAGAGTGGTGGTTAGCCACAACTTCACAATAAGAATTTGAAGAAAAACCTCTGGCGTACACATTTTATAGACTGAAGAGTGTCAACAGACTGTATCTCGTTCTTACTTGTTGACTCTGGATTTCCTCCCACCGGACCACGTTTTTTCCTCATTATTTCTTCGGTTGGTCTTGTGTGACTGTAACTCTCGACACAACACATAATAGTCAAATGTCTTTTTTTTTTTGCAGATGTTGCAATATGAGGAACCATAAAATTCCTAACCCAGTGTCCTGGTTCCAGACAGCAAAAACAACATCTTATGTCAGTGATTTTTATTTTTATTTGCATTAATGACATCTCGTGTTGTGGTCTTTGAAACATTCATGGCTTACATTACTTCCATTACAAAACAAACAGTTGGAAATTTCCTTAACAGTAGATTCCTTGCAACGAATAAGCCAGAAGCCGCAGGAGTTTCTTCTCCATGTTTTTGGCACCAATTCTCCAAACAAGCCACTGCCACTTAAATTCTTTCTTCGCCCTCCATCGAACTGCCAATAAAGTTCATAAGCTCAATAAAACGGTCCTTTGGTGACCTTCAAGTCGCAGAATGCTGTTACCAGACTCTAAATAATTCCTCAGATATATATATATATATATATATATATATATATATATATAAAATTTGTAAATCATTGATTCATAGTATAAGCTTATCTAAGTGTTATTTAAAAGCTATCCCAAGTTGCCACGTGTACAGAGACTTTTAAAAACTCTCCCACATCACCACGTGTTCTAAGCTTTTAAAAACTATCCCACATCACCACGTGTTCTAAGCGTTTAAAAACTATCCCACATCACCACGTGTTCTAAGCTTTTAAAAAAAACTATTCCATTTTGCCACATGTTTTGAATCATTTTAAAAACCATCCCACGTTTCCACGTGTTCTAAGCCTTTTTAAAAACTATCCCAAGCTGCCACGTGTTCTACACCATTTTATAAACCCTCCCAAGTTGCCACGTATTCAAAGCCTTTTGAAAACTATCCCACGTCACCACGTGTTCAAAGCCTTTTAAAAACTATCCCACATCACCACGTGTTCTAAGATTTTTAAAAAACTATTCCATTTTGCCACGTGTTCTGAACCATTTTATAAACCATTCCACGCTGCCACATGTTTTGAATAATTTTAAAAACCATCCCACGTCACCACGTGTTCTAAGTCTTTTAAAAAACTATCCCACGTTGCCACGTGTTCTAAACCATTTTAAAAACTATCCCACGTTTCTACGTGTTTTGAACCATTTTATAAACTATCCTACGTTGCTACGTGTTCTGAATCATTTTATAAACCATTCCGCGCTGCCAAGTGTTTCGAATAATTTTAAAAGCCATCCCACGCCACCACGCGTTCTAAACCATTTAAAAAAAACTATCTCACGTTTCCACGTGTTCTAAGTCTTTTTAAAAACTATCCCACGTTGTCACGTGCTCTGAACCATTTTATAAACCATACCACGTTTTCACGTGTTCTACACCATTTTAAAAATTATCCCACGTTGCCACGTGTTCTGAACCATTTTAAAAACCATCCCACGTCGCCACGTGTTCTCAAACACTTTAAAAACTATCCCACGTTGCCACGTGTTCTGAACCTCTTTAAAAACTATCCCACGTTGCCACGTTTTCTAAGCCTTTTTAAAAACTATTCCACGTTGCCACGTTTATAAACTATTTTAATAACTAAAACACGTAACACTGTCTTTTAATCTATGTTTGGATCTAGAACATACCATATTATGTTTCTAATTCAAATAAGTTTCCAACTCGTATCAATGGCCACATGGTTTAAGTCGTCAAGCTCGAGATACATCGGACTACTGTTGATGATGAGAATAATGAACCACGCATTGGCTAACCCTGGTTCTAAAGAGTACCCTCCCCTTCTCCCCGATACCCCTGAGCCCTGGAATAGAGAGAGCCGCGAACATTGAGCTTTCAACGTAGCTTTTCCGCTACATTTGTACCACTGGAAAAATACGACGTTAGCTTGGGGAATAAAGAAGATGTCATGTTGCATGACAAAACTTGGGCTCGCAAACAATTTCGTGGTTCTGGTACACTTTGCACCGCTTTCACACTTTCATGGGCGCGCCCAACAACGGGACAAGTCAAGGCTCGTCAAATTAACAGGCTTTGTTTTGGTGTGGGCTTATGTCCGTTAGATGTAGGTTTCATGATCGTCCAAGTCCAACTACTCAACCGGGATAGCCGCATATATACATTAGTGATGTCGGCAGGAGGAAGGTATAATTTAGATTGTTTATACTCACATTTGCGTGGAGGGGGACTGGTAAACCATTTAGAAATTTAAACACACTACCCAAAGATGGTAGAGTATTTGAACCCTGACCTTTTAGTCAGAAATAAAGCCGGATATATGAAACTGATTCGTATTTTGTCTTGTCTACTGATTCTACTTATACATACAATTAATCTGACTAAATTGTTAAATATTAAAATTTAGAAAATAATGTATGCTTACTATATAACAAATTGAGAAAACAAAAAGTTGAGTTAGCACCTAATGTGAAGTATTTTCTATTAAAGTATACTCGTATAGTTTAAGTTTACATTTTACCTCAATTGACTTGGCTTAAGATTAAATTCCGTTTCATTTGGCTTATGTAAAACATAGCTAATTTAAAGTTTGGCCATCACTGGGACTACAGTTTTAAATTACGGATTTTATAGTGGGAAAGTGGTGGGGAGGGTGTATTGTTTATGGGCCTACATTATTGGAAAATCAAATCACTTTATTTTAGTTCTTATTTTTCTATCACCGCTTCTTACTTACTACCTGTTTAGATTGTACGCCAATATGATAATCACTTTAATGTTGTATGGGTGAGGAAGGACTCATCATAGAGTTAAAATAGCTGCATGGAAGGAAATTGGGAAATCATTTAGGATAAATCACCCCCAGTAGACCCTCACGGGTCTCAAATCATCCTTTCCCCGTCATCAGCAGGCCTGTATAATGCGAGAATGACTCCTTAGACTATTGTTTCCCAACCAGGGTTCCAAACGAATTTACAAAATCTTGCTTTTTAGCTTTTATTGTCAGGCCTATAATTTTTGGACATTGTTTGTATAATTATGTTAAGATATCCCGTGTGTCCTAAGAAGATAAATTATTATTATTATTATTTAGCACCGCGTCTTACTACCCGTTCGGGTTATACGCTCCTAAGAAGATAAAGAGTAAAGAACATTAGTATAATAAGTTTAAAAGTAAGGCTAGGGGAATATTGACAAGCCAAGCCCAGGTACCGAAGGACAGTAGCCCTAGTTAGTTAATAGAAATAGGCAGTAAATACGCTTGAAATATTTGATTTAAAGGTATTAGTTAATTATAATTTACTAACGGCCTACACATCTATTTTGCAACTAACCCCTTAACTGCTTTCTCCATGGCATTAGGAAAAAGTTAATTGCCGCACTTACAAATGTACTCCACCTATACCTATCTTGAGTTAGTTCTATCCAGTCCACCTCATTACACCCTATACATATCTTGAGGGTTGGGAATCATTGTCTTAGACCATTTGGCCACTGAAGCAGGTGTTCTATTAACAGCTCGATGGATGGTTTAGTGCGATTTCTATCCATCCAGAGTTAGGCAAGCACTCAGCCCTTCGGTTGGCTAGTGCTACCTGCACCATTTGGTAAAAACTCCATGGACTAGGGGAGTTCAGAAAGTTGGTAATTTCCCGTTGCCGTCAGCATTGAATTTCTATAAGAGTGCTAAAAGGCCTACCAATTTTGATGGAAAGATACTTTAACATACCTTTCAGGGTTCTCTTACATGGTGCATACGAATTGCGGAGCGAATCATCTGATCTGAGGTTGTAATACCTTTACACGAACTGCGGGGTAAGAATTAAATGTATAATTAATTTGTTCAAAATGGAAAATTGAGGTTAGGTAAGGTTAGGTTAGGCTAGGTTATGTTAGGTTGGCTTAGGCTAGGCTAGGTTATGTTAACATGTTTTATGTTAGGCTAGGTTTTGTTAGGTTAGTTTAGGTTATGCTATGTTAGGATAGTTTAGTTTATGTTATGTTGGGCTAGGTTATGTTAGGTTAGTTTAGGTTAAGTTATGTTAGGTTAGTTTATGTTATGTTATGTTATGTTATGTCAGGTTAGTTTAGCTTAGGTTCTGCTAGGTTATGTTAAGTTAGCTAAGGTTAAGTAATGTTAGGTTAAGGGCTAAAAGTTTAAAATGATTACAGCTTGTTCCTAAACTCATGTGCACAGACTAACACTTATACTTTACTCCGCAATTTGAGTGTGAACCTTTTACATGCCACAATTGACATGGGACCAACAATCTCCTAAGGAAATTGTTTTACGGATTTTTATCGCTAAAGAAAAATATGCCAATTCAGCTGGGGTTGAACATACGAACATCGAGACCTGATGTGAGTACTCTACCCCAAGACCACTTAGGTTTATTTGCTTAGCTCATGGATTAATTATTTATATGATGTTAAATTATGTTTGGTTGTTTGTTTACTTAGACATGCTATTATAGGTTATGCGGGGTAGGTTTAGTTGATAGGTGGTAATTTGATCAGCAAAATATGGCCTAGTCCAATCATTTAGAACAAACAAGGTACACTATTACAGGATGAATCTACACATTCCTCTGAAAAATAAAACAATTTGAATCCTAATTTTGTTCGAATTTGTTTTTAGAAAGGCTATTTCTATTTGTACGATCATATTTATTCTCAGAACTGCCACAATTATAGTCAAACTTAGTTGAAAATAACCTAATTTCCCACACATATAATTTTTATTTCTAATTATAAAACCTAAAATGTAAAGTTTTAATTCCATCGGGATACTTTATTACCTTTCCCCTAAATTGTGGATTTATATTTTGAAATAACAAACCCCTTCTTAAATAACATGGGGTTTCTGGAGGTTTGCAACGCCTCTCAGCACTCCGGTAGGTGACCCTCCTAAGTCAGACAAAGAATAAACTTCTGCTACTTTAGCTATAAATAGGTATTGTACTAAACAAATAAGACAAAATAGTTTACAAAATGTTTTATTCGCTTGTGTCAGTCTTTAACAAAACAACATCAACAAACAACCCGCTACGGTGATCGAACGGTCCAAGGCAGTAGATCCCAAAGTGGGTTGTATCACCCTCTGAGAGGTGGTTGGATTATCTAGGGGGACCCTAAAGGATCACCCTTAAACCAAGATGTTTTTTTCTTCCTACCCCTTTTGAGCCTCCTCAGTAGGGTAAGATAACCGACTCTGGCTCACTTTTTTCGAGGCACATGCGAAGTGGCGGTTTTGAATTTTCAACATGTTTCAACTAGTCTTTCAAAAATACCTGACATGCTTCGACAAGATCTATTTATTTATTTATGATTGACAGGATAGGGATTGCCTTATACAATGCATGTGATTAATTTATTGATTAACATGTCTAAGGAAGTCTAGACATGTATGAACACGTTGGAAATTTGAGGTGGACTCCCCTGTAAATTACACTATGATGTGTAAATCCAAGATGACGTATCACATACCTGACAACTTGAATTCATACTCGTCCATTCCCCTCCCCCCTTCCACTCCCCCCATTTTCTTTTGTTGTAGAGTGTTATTTTTATACTACTACTGAACTGGTTTGAACACGTTTATTGACAGCTTTTCCTTGTTAAGTTGTACATTTTTATCCCCTTCCTTTCCTTACCACAACAGTTTTTGCGGTAGTGTAAACTTTTTAACATTAATTACTTTATTTCTGATGTAAATATCCAAGATGGTTGCCCCCATATCCGATGACTTGACCTCTGTCCGAACTGATATATATTTTGGTATGTAAGACCCCCACACTTAAACATGTTTGAACTAGTTTGAAGGCTACAATTACTTGTATAGCTATGCGTATATGTAGGTCTTGATCTGAACATCTGTATCTGAACATGTTTGATCAAGACCAATCATAAACAATCGTTACCGACGTGTCAAAACCTTTCAATCCGAGATGACGCCACATGACTACCACCTTCCTTTGGTATCTCGCCCAACCCTTGAATTTCGCGGATTTCAAACCTTAACTGAAAGATCTGATCAAGTCTAGTCTTGCTTGGAGAAGGGTGGAGAGGAAAAGGTTATTTAGGTAATGAAACGGTGTAGATAGATTTGAATTTTATTACAAAAAACTACAACATGGACAGTCATTTTAAGATAAGCATGAATAAATTAATACAAGTAATTGAATGTAAATAACGCCAATACATATACAAGAAGGATTGATGTTAGCTCTAAATAAATAATTCTTGAATAAGGCTGCTCAATATACTTATCCACTTCATGATTATTGATCAGTCCTTCACTCTTGATGTTCACTTACTAGTCCTTCATATTGCATGTTCACTTACCAGTCATTCATATTGCATGTTCACTTACCAGGCCTTCATATTGCATATTTTACCTAAAAGTTAAATATGAAGAAACAAGTATTCTGCATGTTTAACACAATGTATGTAGGGGAACTTGTATATTTCACAAATAAGGTTTCATCTCAGCCAATAGCATAGATAAACCTTCGTCCCACTCGATTAGACTATTAGTTTCCATTCATCGAACTTGATACACCATCTGAAGATCGTTGAAAGGGTTTGGAGGTTTGAAAGACTTATTCAGTGTTGGAGAAGTACTTTACACGGTGACCATATGTTTAACCAGTAAATGCTTTGGGAGATCAACAAGTGATGTCCTTTAAAGTTAATGTACAGAACTGGGTCTAATAACGGTGTTACACTAACGTAGGGACAATCGATCTTCTCAGCACAACGTTTATGAGGAAAATGGTTAACTGGTGTTGATTCAACTGGGGATGATTTCAGTCTCCGCCTAGTCATGTATACAGCAGAGACAAGATAAATGACTATAGTCGATCTAATGCTTTCATTGATTAGGACAATGATGTGAGGCTGATTAAAGATATCGTATCATCTTGTATTCCATTCTTATACAAATTCCACAAACACTTTCTGCTCGATTAGGTTTAACACTACCTATCTCACGCTAGTTTCATATTGAGCTTGACTGCTGAGGACGGGGAGATCGAGGTTCAAATCTTGGTCGTGTGAACTGGGGATGGTTTTTCCTAAATGGTTTTCCACTCTCCATCCACGCAAATGTGGGATTACCTCATCTAAATTCAACCTGCCCAATTACTAATTCATTAGCGCAATTAGTACTTAAGCGTATTACCCGAATGGGTAGTGAAACGTGGTGCTAAATAAATAAAAATTATAAAGTTTAACACTCTTATCCCATTCATGGAGGAGTTGTAACTTTTCTTATGAACAAGTATAGGTGGTACCGTAATAACTTATGTACTATATAGCATTACATTCACGATTAATAACCGTCCAGGAAGGACAACTAAACCAAGCAATTCATAAAGGCTATAATAATGGATATTGGTAACCACACTCTGAATCCAAGCTATCTTCTCCCCTCCTTTAACATATATTGTTGAGCTCATTTTGTCTAGTTTTTTTAGGTTTCAAAGTGTGAGTCTATAATAATAATAATAATAATAATAATAATAATAATAATAATTGACTTTAATGGCGAAGTTAAGGCTACTGCCTTTTCTTACACTTAACCAATACAATTTAAACTGAAGTTTAACAAAATAATATATATATAAAAAACACACAAAAAGTATTAAGAAATAGAGAAAAAAAACTAGAGCTAAAATACACAAGGATTACGTACCACGCTCGCACACGCTCTCTCTCACACACACACACACACACACACACACATATACGTCTCTCCCCTCTCAATCTCAATAATGAGCTTCCACACGCAACTTATTTGCGACTTATCGCTTGAAACCATTCAATTCTAATTTCTTTACATCGCTGGTTAGGGTATTCCATGAACGAAACTAAAAAAGTAAAGAATTTGAAAAAAAAAAATTTGGAAATTATGAAAAGGAAGGGAATGGGAAAAAAACTGGTTTTTTTGTGAACGGGTGTTGAAATTATTATTTTGGGTTTAGTAAGCGAATACGGGAAAAAGGTATTGTGGGGAGTTGGTAGTCAATAGTTTCTTTATGATTGTCATCGATGAGCGGGTTTGTCTTTCTTTAATTTTAGCCAAACTAGTCTCTTATGTAAGGGGAAAAAATGATCACGTGACCGGGGGTCGAATATAAATCTAACACATGTTTCGGGGTCTTTTTAGTCCCTTGCCAAAGGTCCCAAAAGTGCCCCAAACTCAGAGTAGAGCACAAGAACAAATCTCCCCGGAAAAAGGTAAAAATGCATTTGACACTCCACTTAATC
>JBCFYV010006581.1:0-10670 GCA_039000515.1 Timema cristinae
GGTGCAAAATTATTATTATTATTATTATTATTATTATTATTATTATTATTATTATTAGTGTTTAGATGCCCATCGACACAATGAGGTCATTAGGGCCTTAGCATTATATGAATACATAGTAAAATCTCCATAGGAGAGAGACAGAATATTCACCTGTTTATATAAACAGATGAAGAGACAATATAAAAATACAATATAAAAAGAATGATTTCAATATGAGAAAAAAAACACATTTGAGGCACTCCATAGGAGTACTCAAATAGGCTCAAAGTACAATTGAGTGAAGAACCTGATAAAAAAAACACAGATGTATCACTCTAATAAAAAAAAGATATTAAAACAATATATTAATTAAAAAGACAAAACTAACATGTTAAAATAATTATTTTATTAAAGTTTGTTAAAATGGATAAAACAACAAAACAAACACATTAAAGTATACTAAAATGTTAAAAAGGTCTCAATATGAGATAAAATCCAGATGAGCCACTTTATAAAAGTGACTCAAATGGCACTAAAAAATTCGCCTGGCGTATAAAATGGAGTAAACAAATAACTCCTTCAGCGCTGTCGCGTAATAAAAAACGAAGGTCACCTTTAAAATCAAGGGCCAGGCGAATAGGGGCATATCTGCGACACTCCACCAAAATGTGGTGCACACTAAGGGAGCATCGCAAAATTCACACACCGGAGGTGGATCCCCTCTGAGTAAAAATCAGTGGGTTAGAAAAGTATGCCCGACGCGGAGTCTCGTCACGATGACCTCCTCTCTCCTAGACTTTCGTATAGAAGAGGGCCATCGCGACACACCGTCCCTGATGGACCGCAGCTTGTTCTGAGCAGGGGTCGAGTCCCACTGCTCGTGCCAGGTGCGTAAGACTCCACGCCGAACATAACCCTTTAGATCTTAAAAACAGGACACCCAGACTCGCCTTCGGAGGCAAGCTAGCTGCCTCCTTGGCTGCCTGGTCCACCAGTTCATTTCCTGGAAGACCAGCGTGACCAGGAATCCAGCAAAAGGCGAGCCGGATGCTTAATGAATCAATTTTTAAAATTTGCTCATGTATCATCTGCACGAGGGGATTCCAGGAATAAAGTGTGGACAATGCCAACAGAGCACTCATGGAATCCGCGCAGATGAGAACAGAACGGTGACTATTTCGGTATATAAAACACAAAGATTTAAAAATGGCATACAATTCAGCCTTAGAAACACTGGTTTCTTTAGGTAAACCAAATTTAAAATTGGATCCTTCCACAACAAAAGCACATCCCACGGAGGCTCCAGATTTAGAGCCATCAGTGTAGATGCGCTCAAATCCGTGAAAGCGAGTGGAGAGGAGCTCATTGAAGGTCCTCTCATATACAAAGTTTAGGGTGGCCGATTTAGGGAGCTTGGCAAGATAAAAATGGCATTTCGGAGGGCGTATTTTCCAGGGAGAAACTCGACCTGGTGATAGGGGATAGCCTTTGGCAGCACTATCCCACACGAGTCGAAAAACGATAGCATCCGGATTCCAACCGGCCTTGTACTACGCCATTTGGTTTCATACAAGACACGGTTAGGGGATGAAAAACAGGGCGGTAGGCAACATGCTCTGGCATGCAGTGCAGTTTCGACACGTAATATGCCAGAAGATAGGACCGCCGGTAAGAGAGAGGGGGCTCACCGGCATCGGCACAGATGCTGACGACTGGACTGGTGCGAAAAGCACCGGTAGCCAGTCTAATGCCAGCATGGTGGACACTATCTAGAATCTTTAACGCCGAGGGTCTAGCTGAACCATAAACAAAACTGCCATAGTCTAGTTTAGATCTTACCAAAGCCCTATACAGGCGCATCAAGGTTTCCCTATCCGCACCCCAGGACCGACCACTAACCACTTTGAGCAGGTTTAGTGCTTTTATAGACCTCGCTTTCAAGTCTTTGATGTGGGGGATCCAAGTTAATTTAAAATCAAATAAAAGTCCCAGAAACTTTACGGTTTCTGAGACTGGTAGAATGGCGTGGTTCATTAAAATAATGGGGGCTGGCTGTATTCCGCGTAATCTATGGAAGTAGACGACCGTCGTTTTGGCTGCAGAGAAGCGAAAGCCATTACGCGATGCCCACGACCAAAGATTGTTAACATTCAGTTGTATCTGTTGTTCAGCCCTGTGGAGACTTGACGAACTGCAATAAATTGCGTAGTCATCCACAAAGAGGCATGAACGAACGGGCGAGCGAACGTTGTCCACAATACTATTTATCGCGACAGCGAACAACGTACAGCTCAGAATACTACACTGAGGCACCCCATTTTCTTGAATAAAATCCTCGGATAAGGTGTTATTTAACCTTACCCGGAAGTGTCTATCCGACATAAAATTAGATATAAAAGATGGAAGGTTTCCCGAAACCCCTAATTAAAAAGTATTATTATTATTAGTGTTTAGAGGCCCATCGACACACTGGGGTCATTAGGGCCTTAGCATTATACAGATAAATAGTAAAATCTCCATAGGAGAGAGACAGAATATTCACCTGTTTATATAAAAAGGTGAAGAGACAATATAAAAATACAATATAAAAAGGATGGTTCTCAATATGAAAAAAAAAGCCATTTGAGGCACTCCATAGGAGTACTCAAATGGGCTCAAAGTACAATTGAGTGAAGCACCTGGTAAAAAAAAACCACAGGTGTATCACTAAGAAAAAACAAAATAAACATATTAAAACAATATATTAGTTAAAAAAACAAAACTAACGTATTAAAATAATTATTTTATTAAAGTTTGTTAAAATGGATATAACGACAAGACAAACACATTAAAGTATACTAAAATGTTAAAAAGGGTCTCAATATGAGATAAAATCCAGATGAGCCACTTTATAAAAGTGACTCAAATGGCACTAAAAAGATTCGCCTGGCGTATAAAATGGAGTAAACAAATAACTCCTTCAGCGCTGTCGCGTAATAAAAAACGAAGGTCACCTTTAAAATCAAGGGCCAGGCGAATAGGGGCATATCTGCGACACTCCACCAAAATGTGGTGCACACTAAGAGGAGCATCGCAAAATTCACACACTGGAGGTGGATCCCCTCTGAGTAAAAATCCGTGGGTTAGAAATGTATGCCCGACGCGGAGTCTCGTCACGATGACCTCCTCTCTTCTAGACTTTCGTATAGAAGAGGGCCATCGCGACACACCGTCCCTGATGGACCGCAGCTTGTTCTGAGCAGGGTCGAGTCCCACTGCTCGTGCCAGGTGCGTAACACTCCACGCCGAACATAACCCTTTAGATCTAAAAACATGACACCCAGACTCGCCTTCGGAGGCAAGCTAGCTGCCTCCTTGGCTGCGTGGTCCGCCAGTTCATTTCCTGGAAGACCAGCGTGACCAGGAATCCAGCAAAAGGCGAGCCGGGTGATTAATGAATCAATTTTTAAAATTTGTTCGTGAATCATCTGCACGAGAGGATTCCACGAGTAGAGAGTGGACAATGCCAACAGAGCACTCATGGAATCCGTGCAGATGAGGACAGAACGGTGACTACTTCGGTATACAAAACACAAAGATTTAAAAATGGCATATAATTCAGCAGTAAAAAACACTGGTTTCATTAGGTAAACCAAATTTAAAATTGGATCCTTCCACAACAAAAGCACATCCCACGGAGACTCCAGATTTAGAGCCATCAGTGTAGATGCGCTCAAATCCGTGAAAGCGAGTGGAGAGGAGCTCATTAAAAGTCCTCTCATATACAAAGTTTGGGGAGGTCGCTTTAGGGAACTTGGCAAGATCAAAATGGCATTTCGGAGGGCGTATTTTCCAGGGAGAAACTCGACCTGGTGATGTGGGGATAGCCTTTGGCAGGACTATCCCACACGTGTCGAAAACAGATAGCATCCGGATCCCAACCGGCCTTGTACTACGCCATTTAGTTTCATACAAGACACGGTTAGGGGGATGAAATACAGGGCGGTAAGCAACATTATTTGGCATGCAATGCAGTTTCGACACGTAAGATGCCAGGAGGTAAGACCGCCGGTAAGAAAGAGGGGGCTCACCGGCGTCAGCACAGATGCTGACGACTGGACTGGTACGAAAAGCACCAGTAGCCAGTCGAATGCCAGCATGGTGGACGCTATCGAGCATCTTTAACGCCGAGGGTCTACCAGAACCATATACAAAACTGCCGTAATAAAGTTTTGATCTCACCAAGGCTCTATAGAGACGCATCAAGGTTTCCCTATCAGCACCCCAAGAGCGACCACTCACAACTTTAAGTAAATTCAAAGCTTTAATACACCTCGCTTTCAGGTCTTTGATGTGGGGGATCCAAGTTAGTTTAAAGTCGAATAAAAGTCCCAGGAACCTTACGGTCTCGGAGACAGGTAAAACAACGTTGTTCATTAAAATATTGGGGACTGGCTGTATTCCACGTAATCTATGGAAGTGGACGACAGTCGTCTTGGCCGCAGAGAAACGAAAGCCATTACGAGATGCCCACAACCAAAGATTGTTAACACTCAGTTGTATCTGTCGTTCAGCCCTGTGGAGACTTTATGAACTGCAATAAATTGCGTAGTCATCCACAAAAAGACATGAACGGACAGGTACGTGCACGTTGTCCATGATGCTATTTATCGCGATAGCGAATAACGTAGTGCTTAAAATACTACCCTGAGGCACCCCATTTTCTTGAATAAATCATCGGATAAGGTGTTGTTTAACCTTACCCGGAAGTGTCTATCAGACATAAAATTAGATATAAAAATATGGAGGTTCCCCCGGAACCCCCAATTAAACAGGGTTTTTAAAATGCCGTACCGCCAGGTGGTGTCGTAAGCCTTCTCCAAATCAAAGAAGACAGCCAAGAGGTGCTGTTTATGGAGGAAAGCGTCACGAGCTGCTGTCTCAAGGCGAACAAGGTGATCCACCGTGGATCGGTTACGGCGAAAGCCACATTGCATATTGGATAGTAGATTGCGGGATTCTAGATACCATATAAATCTTTTATTGATCATTTTCTCTAATATTTTGCATACACAACTAGTTAAAGCTATCGGTCTATAACTAGTTGGCTCTAATTTATCCTTGCCACTTTTATATATTGGGATAACGGTTGCTTGCCTCCATAGTGTTGGGAATTGACGAGATTCCCAAACACAATTGTAGAGGTCTAAGAGGAACGCCCGTCCAGCAGGGGACAGTTGGCGCAACATTTCGTAATGGATACCATCCGGGCCAGAAGTTGTATTGCCCGCCTGGGACAGGGCATAGGTAAGTTCCTCTTTACTAAAGGGGGAGTTATAATCCTCCCCCCGACTTTGGCCAAAGTCAATAGTAAGGCGCTCGATGCTGCGCTTATGCACCGCGAACTCGTTAGAGTAGCTCGCAGTGCTAGAAATAGCGGCGAACATCGAGCCCAATACATTGGCGACCTCCACAGGGGAGGAGACAAGCGAACCGTTAGACATGAGGGCAGGTATACTATTAATGGAATTTTGGTTACCACTTAATTTACGTATATTGTCCCAAACCTTAGTTGTGGGAGTGGTAATTGTAAGGGTAGAAATAAACTGTCACCAAGAATCTCTTCTGCTTTCTCGAATAACACGGCGAGCTAGAGCACGTAGAATCCGGAATGTTTCCAGATTCTCCAAAGTTGGACGTCGATGAAAGAGGCGAAGGGCCCTTCGACGATCAGAAACAGCCAACCGAAACTTCTCGTTCCACCAGGGAACAGGACGGTGGCGCGGATTTAGGGATAGAAGCACTCGCCGCCGCGATGACCGTCGAAGTAAAATGCCCTGCCTTAATATCGACGTCAGGATGTTGGGATTCACCAAATACAGCGAGCTCGCGGAATCGATCCCAGTCAGCACATTTAAGCACCCATTGGGGTATCCGCGCTGTACTGGGAGGATCTTCAAGTGGTGAGAGCAGAATGGGATAATGATCACTGCCACATAGGTCCGAGTGGACCTCCCAAAGGAAGTGGGCAGCGATCCCGGGACTACAAAATGTTAGGTCGATGGCAGAGGATACACCATTAAAGGTAGAGAAGTGTGTCTGGGTCCGGTGTTCATTAACACCAGGTTTCCCGAGACAAGAATATCCTCTACCATCCTCCCACGTGCGTCAGTAATATTGGACCCCCACACCAGGTTATGCGCATTAAAGTCCCCCAAGATGATATAGGGGGCGGGAAGTTGTATAAAGAGGGCCTCTAGGGTCCTCTTAGGAACACGCTCTCCCGGTGGGAGGTAGATGCAACATATTGTTACCTCCAAAGGGAGGGAGACTCTGACAGCAATCACTTGGAGATCAGAAACGATATTAATATTTGTGTGATATATATTGCTTCGTGCGAATATAGCCACACCTCCGCTAGCCCGATCAAAGAAAGGCTTGTCGGTACGATACACATCGTACCCACGAAGCATCGGGTTGTCATTTGGGCGGAAGTGGGTCTCCTGCAAACACAAGATGGAAGGATGCAGGGAAGAAATTTGTTGTTTAATTTCATCTACAAGAGCATAGAAACCCCTACAATTCCATTGTAGTAGCGTCATACTTAGTTAATATAATATTTAGTTATCCTCGCAATCCATGTCACTATCCCTTAATAATAAAAATTGTTGAGGGCCTTTTTAGGTCCTCTTGCCTTTCCCAGTCTCTCCTGGACCTCTCGCTTCAGGAGAGGCTTCGGTTTATTTTGGAGAGACTGGGTAGTTGGATCCTTGCGCGAAGGATTTGTTAAGGCCTTCGACGCTTTTTTCATATAATTCTTTTCGGCGGTCTCTCGCTGGTCCTTCTTCAAGGCACCAGTGGGACTCGCCTTGGCGGCCTCACCTGTTTCACCACTCATCCCGGCCTCTGGAGGCCCAGAGGCGAGGGTGAGCGACTCAACAGTGGCCGCACGCAATTTATTTCCCCGTGGAGGGCTCGGGGTAGTTTCCCGAGGAGGGATCGGGGGAGTTCCCCGAGGAGGGATCGGGGAGTTCCCCGAGGAGGGATCGGGGGAGTTCCCCGAGGAGGGCTCGGGCAAATTCCTGGCACTGAAAGCAGCGCCGTGGATTGAGAACGTATGGCCTGACTCTGAGCACATGGAAGCCTGCTCGAACCTCCTTTGGGAGGATGGGAGTCGCAAAGGTGAGGATATATGTATCCGTCTTTTTCTCTTGTCCGTTCTTTTTGTTAATGATACGGTAGACCTCGGTGACATGCTGGGGGAAAGCTCCTCACAGATATCCTCAATGCTTACACAGTCGAGGTCATAACAAGTGACAACTACCCTGCAAACATTGAGGAACCTGTGGGGCTCTACCTTCACCTTTATATTTGCCATATTACTCACCGGTATTTCGGAGATCGCCATAATATTTGTGGATTGAGTGTCGGTCATAGACTGAATCATAATGGTGCCATCACGCAGTTTCCTTATTAAGACGTCAGATTTTGCTGCTCCATTTATCACTCTTTCGAGGATAAATGGGCTGACACGTTTTAGATCTTCACTTTCATTCACTCGAGACATCACCAGGAAGCGGGGCTGGGGCCTCACCACTTCCTGGCTTTTTATCAAAACAGGGCTGGACGGCCTTACCCGTTTCCGCCTCTTATCATTAATACGGCCCTGTGAGGGGCCGGGCAGTAAGATGCCAGCAGAACTTGGCAGTACGGTGCCAGCGGACAGTAAGGTGTCAGCTGTGACAATACACTCAGTCATGAGTTGGAGGACAACCTGCAAAAGTACTCGGATCGAAGACCCAGGTTGATCCCAGTTGGTTCTACCTCATAGAACTCTTAACTCTTCCGACGAGAAGCTCCATACGACGCTAGACATGACAACCTTCATATGGAGCATCGCCGGAAGAGAGGTCACCGCAGCAAGTGTATGCAGGAAAGTGCCAATTTTACGTCCGGAACCCTCATGAACGCAACCGGTCTTTTCTCAAGGTAGGGTACCCGGTTGTCATCCCTAAGGCCCTTCTACCAAGATATTACAACCGGCGCACTTTCACTCAGGAGCTCAAAGCGGTGGTATCCAATATAAACCCGAGAAGAGCCGTGTTAGATGCCAAGGTCGTCAACAAAGGGGCCAAAGGTCTCTGTGCAGGATTCAACGGCAGGGGAAGGAAAGAAAGAAGGAAGGAAGAAGTAAGGAAAGAAAAGGTGGAAGAAGGAAAATAGAAAGAAAAGGAAAAGAGGGAAAGAAAAAGAAAGTGAAAGGAAAGATGTAGGATAGGGTTGTCCTGCACGAGGTACATCCTGCACAGATGCCTCCCCTTTTAGTCGCCTCTTACGACAAGCAGGGGATACTGCGGGACTATTCTAAACCCCATCCCGCAGGGGGTGTGGTGCTAAAGAAATTATATAAAAAAAAAAAATATGATGTACTCCATTTGTCCATTTCTTCACTCAGCAATAACCATCACAATCAAATATTCCAGTAAGACCGACCATCGCTCGGGTAAACCCTAAAGATTAATAAGACGAATCAGATACAATTTAATTAAGAATCAAAATATGAAATCTCTACATTTCCCACAGTTGAGTTTTCCTAAAGTCATTACCTAGTTAAATCTCTTTCTTGAACCACTAACCGGTGGATAGCCCAATTTTATCAAAATCCTAATTCCTGTTTTCAAGACAAAAGTTATATAATAATAATAAAGTTATATATCATTATACAGGTATGGAAACAGAACTATGAGAATGACTCGTTATTTAGTATAGGATATATTGAGCACACACTTTTTAAAAAGGTTTGTCAACTCAAACTTAGACCATGCAACCAACGATTTGGGTCAAACCTATACTAAATCTCCTCGAATATAATTGTCTAATAAATCGTAATATTGTTTCCTTTATTGAATAATTTCGAATCCCATTTTAATAACGTGAGAAAGGTTTACTCATCATTTGCATATGTATTGTTTTTAACGGGGATTGTACTTATTACTTTCGCTGGAACACGTTAATATAAATAAAATAAATGCACATACACGTGTTATAAACTCTATTTATTGATGAGATAGTTTAGTGGGGAAATTGGTTCCAGTTTCTATGCTCGATTAATAAGATAGGTCATCGACATTTAGAAGTCTAAAGAAACACAGGAATTACATTTTAAATATGACTTTCAAAGCTTTGAGATGGCATGTCGATGCTTAGATCTGCCCAGAGTAGTGTGTAGTAGCATGCCACCCCAGAGTAGAGTGTAGTAACATGCCACCTCAAAGTTTCTACCATTATGAAACTGAGTTACCGCCCTCCGGAAAGATTTGCTCAAACACATGTACCTTTTTTATATTACATTTATCTTCTGTAGAACATTAATTTTATAATTTCACTGCTTTTCTGTTACGTTGGTTGGCTTACAAAATAATAGTATTACGATTATATATTTAGAATTTAAAAAAATATCAGTTGTATTTAAACACCAACCAAATGTAAATAATATATTCTCAGTGGTATTGATGTGTCGAGGGACAGCCACCAAAAATATTATTTTAGTCATGAAATTAGCTCTAGTATCTTTTTGATTATAAAATATCTGTAAGCGTGTTGCAAGCTCAATAAATAACTTTATTGGAGTCATATTTTTCCCGTATTAATTTTTAATGCATTTAAAATGCTATGGACAACAGAATCTGAGATTCCTTTAGTATAGGACATACAATCTGTACGACCACTGAATACATTATTATCGTGAGTGGACTTTTATCAGTTGTATAATCAATTTTTCCCGTTTAATTCAAACAGTTTTACTTGAAACAAATGTATTCACAGACTAGGACTTGTTTCTAGCCTCCCTATTATAATAATTATAGTATATTACAACACTCATTTATTGTTCTCAAGCTAGTTCAATTCATATTATTACACTAAACTTCTTTCATCAGCCCTCTTTACATAGAAATAATGTACCGGTAACTAAAATGTATATACGCATAGAATAAGAATGGGTCTAATATAATTTCTCGGTATAGGTTATGTATATATGTTGTTGTCTGATACGAATGAATCCATACTGGTACATTATATTTATGTAGATATGTATATTTATGTAGATGCATCATCATTTGTTGGTTGGTGTGTATATAATATAATGTATATATTATGTATGTTATGTTGTTGCGTAGTGTGTATTTATTTATCCAAGCACGTGTGTTTATAATCTAGCACTGATTTTTATTTAAGAGAATGGTACTTCTTTTGCTTGTTTTATTTCCTTACACTTAAGAATACATCGCTTTGTGTGGGAAGCACAAGTTTCCCGTTAAATTAGTTTTTGAATTATTTGGTTTGGTTTGGATCATAGTTAAACTATGAAATTAGCGAGTTATTTTAATACTACTATTTTTTTTTAAATAATTAAAAGTATCTATGTAAGCTTACACGTAATATTAAATTTAGTTAAAAATACAGTTTTAAAAAGGCACCATATAAAATTATTAAAAATTGTTTATTCAACTGCCTTATGATTGATGGAATGATCAGCAAAGATGTTATGATGTTAAATACGGCCATAACTGCGACAAGCTATATTTTTTAGATTTGAAAAACGGCATCAGGACACGGGAATTAAAACCTTAATGTACTTCTCGACTTCCACACGTCCATCACAGAACCTGCCTTAAAATATGAGTGAAAAATGACCCTGAGCATGGAAG
>JBCFYV010006582.1:0-7500 GCA_039000515.1 Timema cristinae
CCCCGCCGCCCGACCCTTGCCGTCCGCCCGGGCCGGAGCCCGGGTTTAAAGGCGCGGGAAGAGCGAGGAAGGCGGCGAACCGGTCGGGGTCGGCGCGCGCTCGGGGTTCCCTTACGCGCTTGGCACGAGAACAGAGTGACGCCGGGACGGATGTCGCCGACGCACGCGCTCCGCCCAACCGAGTAAGTAAAGAAACGATGAAAGTAGTGGTATTTCACCGTCGGCGGGCGTTAGCCCGTCTCCCACTTATGCTACACCTCTCATGTCTCCTTACAGTGCCAGACTAGAGTCAAGCTCAACAGGGTCTTCTTTCCCCGCTAATTTTCCCAAGCCCGTTCCCTTGGCAGTGGTTTCGCTAGAAAGTAGATAGGGACAGAAAGGACTCCCTCTATCGCCCAATTGGGACCTCTTTCCGCAACGCCGCACACAAGTCAGAGACTTTTCGCAGCGCAACCACGGCTTCAAGAGGCAAGTGACGCTTCAACGAGCGCGGGAAAACCCCTCGTATACGCATTCACCCGTATCCGAGAGTGGGAGGACCCCTGCAGCTGGTGTTCGCCACGTGGGGGAGGTGGGATTCAGCCGTAGGGATCGACACTAAGTCTTTACCCTACGTTGCCCAGCGGGGACCTCGTGGAGGTACCCACCCCGGCCCTTCTGAAGGACCGCCTCCTTACAATGAATTTAAAGCCAAAGAGTGTGCAAGCAATTCTAAAATTGCAATTTAAATTTTGAAAAAGAAGCCCTAACAGGAATCCTCAAACAAGAGCAAGTCAAGCCCCAGGCCCTGACCTACTCTAAACCTAGCCCCCATTAAAAAACCCCCCTCCATCGCAAATCGCACTCGATCGCACTTATGACTAACCTGTGGAAAAAGGCATGATTAGTTTTCTCTAATATTAGACATTATTACCTAACTACATTACCTCGACGTTCTTTCTTCTTTCCTACCGCTGCAGCAAACCTCAGGAAGCACGCATAGCTTCTGGGGTCTCCCACCATCTCCGTCCTCCTAAGCGGCTCCCCAACCTCCAACCTAAGTACTCTTCTCTCCCCCTCGAACCGCTCGCAGGACAGCAGCACGTGCCCAGCATCCTCGTAGGCGCCACAGGCCTCGCAGTCCGGGTTCTCCTTCAGAGCGAAGCCGTGAAGCTTCGCGTTGAAGTTCCCATGTCCGGTGAGGATCTGCGTAGCATAGTGGTTGGTCCCGACCCAACCACTCTCCATCCTAGCCTGCACAGATGGCCAAAAAAGATAAGTCTCCCTGCCTTTCGTGGACCTGTCCCACCTCGCCTGCCAGGTGGCAAGCGAGTCTCGTCGCGCGTTCCTCCTCTCTTCTTCCAGGTCCAGGCCATTCTTCTTTGCCCAGTAGAATCTGGCCCTCTCCCTAACGAGCAGGTCTATCGGCAACACTCCTGCAACAACGGGCAAGGCATCGTAAGAGACAGTACTATAACCCTTAGTCACCGCAAGTAAAGCAAACCTCTGTGCACGTCGAAGGATGAGCTCGCTGCTGCCGACCTCCATACGATGCTGCCACACCACACATCCGTAGGTCAGCACCGACTCCACTAGGGCCTTGTACATCTTCCGTAGTGTATCAAAGTCCAGTCCCCAGGAGGTCCTTGAGACTCGGATGAATCTCCCAAACGCCGCCTTCGCCACTCCCGCGACCATCCTGAAATGTTCATTAAAAAGCAAACCCTCATCTAACAAGACACCCAGATACCTGTTTACCCTAACATATCCTATGTGCGCGCCGTCCATGTGCACCGTAGGATGCCTCATCGCTGAGTGTCTCCCCTTGAGCAAGGTCATCTTCGTCTTCGCCCTCGAGAAGGTGAGCCGAGCCTTGACTCCCCATTCGAACACCGTCCTCACCGCGTGATCCGCTTTCGCTTCCAGCTCAATCCTGGTGTTGCCTCTGACGAGTAGCAGGCCGTCGTCTGCATAGGCGTAGCTGCTAACACCATCTCTAAACTGCAATCTCAGAAAGTCATCGAATATTAGTAACCACAAGGCCGGACCCAGCACCGACCCCTGAGGGCAGCCCTGGGTCAGGACCTTCACCGACTCCGTCTGCTCCAGATACAGACCAGTCGTCCGATTCCTAAAATAATCTCTTACCACCTCATACAGATTCCTGGGACATCTCGTTCTTCTCAGCTTCTCCAAGATCGCCGGCCACCAGGCGCTGTCGAAGGCGCCCGAGATGTCCAAATAGATGGCGAGAACGTATCGACAGTCACTCTCAGAGATGTCTCGAAGTACCCTCTCCAGAGCGTCCACAGTGCCTCTTCCGGGACGAAACCCATACTGTCGATCATCAAGCACATCATTTACCTGTATGTAGTCCCAGAGCCTCAGAGCGAGAAGCTTCTCCATCACCTTACCGAGCACGTTGAGCAAAGTCAACGGCCGATAAGACTTGGGGTCCGTCGGGTCCCGGTCCGGTGACTTCAAGAGGATCCTCAGCTCTCCTGCCTTCCACGGGTCGGGAAACGGCCCTCCAGCAGCATCTGGTTGGCAATAACCAGCAGATAATCGGAAATACAGCTCCAGGACTTCTTCACCATCTCCGCCGTCAGGAGATCCAAACCAGGGGCCTTCTTGTTACGGCAACTTCGGACCGCGTCGTGTAGCTCCTCCCTATTAAAGAGAGGGACATCCACTCCGTCGTAGACCTCCGTTGCCTCCGCTCTCAGAGTCCTATGCCAGCCGGTGTCCATGGCAGGGTCATCGTCGGGGACGATGACCCTCAGCACCGCCCTCGCAGTCTCTGCAACGTCATCTGTAACAAGACCATCTACCCTAAGCCCAGCCACGACCTGCGCCTGTCGTGCCTTACCCATGGTAAGCTTGTAGACCAAGCCCCACGGGTCCCGGTTACCTGTGCTGGAGACGAACCCTCTCCAGCTTGCTTCCTTGGCTCGCCTCACCATCCAGACGTAATCGTTCCTTGCTCTGGCGTACTCCCGTCCGGCCTCCTCATCCAGTCTCCTCCTCCTCCTGGCCCGAGCCACCTCCTTCTTCTTCCTCAGCAGCTCCGGAGTCCACCAGGCGGCCCTCTTCTCCATCCTCTTTACCCTCGGGATCGAGCGATCGCAGGCTGATCTCATGGCCTGCGTCAGGGCCCTCGCCCTTCCATCGATGTCGTTGATGGCCTCGATCCCCTCCATCTCTGCCCTGAGTTCTCGCTGATACCTCCTCCAGTCAGCGCGGGCCACACAGTATCTTGTCCTAGGGCCGACCAGTGCAGGATCTTCTCTCCGAGCGTCCCCCAACTCAAAGGTGATGAGGTTGTGATCGCTGCTGCTGCCTTCTGAAACACTCCAATTCCTTATTAGTCTCCCCACCCCCCTCGTCGCGAAGGTCACGTCGATGTTGGTGCCCCTACCAACTGCGCCGTCGTAGGTCGTCAACTCCGCCGGCTCATTGACGATTATGAGGTCCTCCTCCGCTACGAAGGCCTCCAGCACCGCACCTCGCTCGTCCGTAGCTCCGCTGTACCAGAGCACCGACTTGGCGTTGGCGTCCGCCATGACGATGACTCTCCTCCCTCTAAGCGTCTGCAGCACACGCCGGAGATGGCCGATGTGCGGCTCGATGGGATCTCTGTGCCTGAAATAACAAGACACAAAACACACACACCAGCCCCTGCCACTTACCTGGGCACAGGTACAGCACTCATTAGAGAGATGGGCTAAAAACAGTACATCGTACTCAGCCCGTGCGATGTAGATCGCACTCCAAACCTGGTTTACCGTCCTCGCGTAGACCATCCTACCCCCTCCCCAGCTTGGAACGACACCGTTCCGGGAATAGGGCTCCTGCAGAGCCAGAAGATCTATCCCCTCCTCCACGATGGTCCTCCTCATCTCATCGGTGACCAGTATGGACCGCTGAGCGTTGAGCTGCGAACATTTAAACATAATTGGTTCGGTTTATCCCATTCTGCACTGCCCTCGCATAAGCAGGGCAGTCTCGGTCACTTACCGCATGTGCATGAGGTTTACCAAACCTCATGCAGTTCGAGCACTTCGGCGGTGCATCCTTCCTGGGGCAGGCTGCTCGGGGATGTTCGCCGGCGCAGTGCGAGCAGACCTCCCTCGGAGACCTGCAGAACTTGGCGATGTGGCCGAAGCTCTGGCACTTGTAGCACCGGGAGACCGAGTTGTAATCCTTCAGTCTGCAGAAGCTCCACTGGATGTAGACTCCGTTGGCGCTCCTGAGCCTGTTCCTGATCCCCGGCGCACACTCCAGGACCCAGTGGTTGTCTGCTGTGTCCTTTCGGCCAACCTTGAAGTGCTTGCCGAACCCCTTGTCGAACTCCTCCTTGGTCATCTCGCCATCGAAGTTCTGCGCCCGTATCGCTTCCCTCACTTCCTCCTCCGTCAGGTCCCTAGGCACATCATATATTAGAACCTTCGGGTTACCCACCTTAGGATTCTCGACCCTCCAGCCCTTACCTTTCACCTGCTCCTCTAGCACAGCCCTGGAACGCTCGTCCTTGGTCTCCACCAAGACCCCGCCTTTTCCAATCTTCCTCACGTTGCGGACCTTGATGCCCGCAGCGCCGGGGTTGACAGAGCTCAGCAACTTCTCCTTGGTCTGCTGGCTCGTCTGCTTGGACTCCTTGTCCTCCGGAAAGAGGAGGATGGCCTTAGGTCTCTCAGTTATCCTCCCTGTCTTCCCCGTCAACTTGGGGGTCCTCTGGGGCTTAGGCTGCGTTGGTCCTCGCCCTCCCGCAGCCTTCGCGGCGTAACTCCCACCGGTGACCTCCATCTGCTCTTCACTCCTCCCAACAGACCTAGAATCAGCGATCAGACCCCCCACACAGTCCTTCAACAACCCCATTACCTCTTCCCTCATCTCCTCTCTTCCCCTGAGGCGACCCTTCAAGAAGGCCACCTCCTCGGCGAGGGACTCCAAGCATCCTCCGATCTCCGCCAGGCTGGACTGCAGGGTCTCTGCCTGTCCCACGGTGACGACCCTCTTGGACCTCACGATGGAGCCGATCAGCCTCTCCAGGTCCGCTACACACCGCTGTCCCTTTGAACCAGCCGAGATTCCACCAGTCTTCCTCCTCGCGTTCGCCTCCGCTTCCCCTCCTCTTCGCTGGCACTCCTCTTCCTGCAAGAGCTGAGCCCTTCCACGCTCAGTCCCTGCGGCGGAGTCCCAGACACGAAGGTCAACGGCGGGAAGTCCACCCTGTCCAACCGGACCACCGGTGAGGCCTCCCCCCCAACCGGCGTCCCAAACGGCGGCGTCTCCAACCCTTTTGCAGCCTTGGAATACATCCTTAGCTCAAAATCTGAAAAAAGACAATAAAAGAAAGCAGCAGAAAATCCAGTAACAACCCTTATCTACCAGTTACCCTATAAACCTGAAGCAAACAGAGAGGAAAAAATTAGAGTCCTGAAACAGACAAAAAACAACCTATCTCAAGAATTATTAATAAAATCTAATAAATCTTACTTCAAAAGATGCACACGAACAACCTACAACTTTGATTTAAGTAACTTATCCTTCAATTCCTAACAGAAAAACTAATATTCAAAAATTCCTATCAATATACACAAGAAAAATTTCTAAGTCCCAAATGTCAACAAACAAAAACCAGGATATCTCAACTAAATATTATTTGATTTTAACAAATCCTACCTAAAAACACTCCTTTAATCAATATACAACTTTATTTTAAATGCACAAAACCCCTAAAACCACAAATATAAACAGTAACTCAATAGACCTGAAACAAACAGAGAGAAAAAGTTAGAGTCCTGAAACAGACAAAAAACAACCTATCTCAAGAATTATTTAATCAAATCTAATAAATCTTACTTCAAAAGATGCGCACGAACAACCTACAACTTTTATTTAAGTAGCTTATCCTTCAATTCCTAACTGAAAAGCTAATATTCAAAAATTCCTATCAATATACACAAGAAAAATTTCTAAGTCCCAAATGTCAACAAACAAAAACCAGGATATCTCAGCTAAATATTATTTGATTTTAACAAATCCTACCTAAAAACACTCCTTTAATCAATATACAACTTTATTTTAAATACTCAAATCCCCTAAAACCACAAATATAGACAGTAACTCAATAGACCTGAAACAAACAGAGAGAAAAAGTTAGAGTCCTGAAACAGACAAAAAACAACCTATCTCAAGAATTATTTAACCAAATTTAATAAATCTTACTTTAAAAGATGCGCAACAACAGCCTGTAACTTTAACTTAAATAACTTATCCTTCAATTCCTAATAAAAAGCCTAATATTCAAGAATTCCTATCAAAACACAAGAAAAATTTCTAAGTCCAAAACTAACAAAAAACAATATAACTCGTAAAAAACCTAACTGATATTAACAATTCCTACTTTAAAACACTCCTGCCGTTATTCTACAACTTTAATCTAGATAAAGAAAACCTCCAAAAACAATCAGAAAATAATTATAAACAAATACCTTGTTGAGGTGGCTGAAAACAGATAAAAGTTAGAGTCCAACAATCAACAAAAACAATCCTAACTCAGCTAATTATTAACCAATTTTTATAATTCCTACACTAAAACCTTCCTACTAACAATACGAAACTTTAATTTAAGTAAAAGAACTCTCTAAAACCTCAATCTACCTGACAGTTACCCAAACTGTCTCTGAAGTGACCCAAAAAAGTTAAAGTCCAAAAATTTACAATTTATGAAATAACTCTTAAACTACTCCAAATATCTAACTGAAACTTTCAACAAACTTTCCTAATACCACTATCTAGCTTCTAATCTAACCAGTAACCCCTAACTATGCACTAATTATGATTTTTATTCAAAACAAACTGAAACCTCAAAAGTTAGCCAATCACTCTTGTACTTTGGACACTAATTACTCAAAATAATTCCTAATTAACACCTACTTGAATTTTAACTCTGTACAGAGAATTACCTCAGCTTTCTAATGATACCTAATACAAATCCTAACTCAATCCCTAACTCTTACAATTTAGGAACAAAAAATGACCTACTTACAGAAATTCCAAGTCCAGCAGCTCCTGAAAAAAACACAATTTCACCACAAATACCACGAACAGAGCACACAAAACCACTTCCCACTATTATTTAGAGGGTAGAAGACCCTCTAACAACAAATTTAACACTAAAATCACCAAAAATAAACACAATTTCACGACAAACTTTACGACCGAAGTGCGATTCAAGATGGCGGCGGGCAGAGAAAAATCCTAAGTTCACTATTTCACAATTTATTCCGTCAGAAGGACAAGAATCAACCTAATTTTTTTCCCCAGACCTAATTTAACACTGATAAACAAGAATGAAACACAATTTAAAGCAGTATAAAGCAGATTAGCACTTAAAAGTACTGTTCAAAACCGGAGCAAGTTAGTACAGGTGTAACCCAAGACTTGAGCTTGCAAGAACGGCCAGTAGATAGGGCAGTAGATAGGGACAGAAGGGAATCTCGTTAATCCATTCAT
>JBCFYV010006584.1:0-10017 GCA_039000515.1 Timema cristinae
TTATTCGCGAAAAAGTTTTACATTTTATTTGTTTTATTTATTCTAAAAAAACAATAGAAATGTAAAATGGTTCGATAAGTACATCCGCAATAAAATACTGCCCCAAACTAACTAACTAAAAATTCGCATTTCATTGAAAAAAAAATATAGAAAAAATATCTAAAACGTACATTAGGTTGTTTCTATACAAAATATTTTACAAATACAAAAGAAGCGATATCAAAAAGTAATCACAAATACCGAGCTATTCGTATTTCCAAGTCAATTTTAATAACATGCCCATCAACAACTCAAAAACAAAAAAACAAACAAAAAAACGCACTTATTTCCAAATATAAATACAAAATAAAAGTACAGTTGCGGTTTTAATTAATATTATACATGGAATACTTTACAAACACAAACACAATTGATAGCAAGAAATCGTGAAAATTATAGTCTCATGTCAAATGAAAATTGAATTTCTACAATATTTTTAAATTCAATGTAAATACTAAAAAAAAATCAATTTTTCTTATGAATTCGAAACTTATAAGACAATACTTTTATAAATACAAAAAAAAATATGTATAATAAACAAATTAGCGTACAACCCGAACGGGTAGTAAGACGCTCTGCTAATCCCCCCCCCTCAAAAAAAAATTAAGTAAAAGAACATATTCTAAATTTGAAAGTATAAAACCACATTTCACCATTTAAAACATTTTTCAGCCATGTTGAGAATTGATCTTGGGACCCGTAGTCTTAATAGGGGACACACTACAGACATAGCTAAGGATTTCTGTGATCAATTAATGATCTTATAATATTTTAGTGTGTCGTGAGTGAAAAGGTAAAAAAAAACACTGTTCTAAGACAATTAAGTTATTTGAAACCTGCTTCGGTGGCTGCATGGTCTCAAGCGCTACTCTTCCACTAGACTAAACTGCCGATGACGGGAAGATCGAGGTTCAAACCTTGGTCGGGTGTACTGAGGGTATTTTTCCAAAATGTCTTTCCACTTTCCATTCACGCAAATGCCGCTACACTTCTCTGAATATAACCTTCAAAATCCCTAAAATCTATTGGCTCAATTAGTTTATAAAACGTATAACACAAATGGGTAGTAAAACGCAGTGCTATGAATTTTTATTGGAGTATCGGGAGATATTTTCGGAAGCTACCACGGTAAAAAGTAAAATAATGGTCACTGACAGCGGAAATATTGAGATACTATTTTATGTCATGAGCGGGTTCCATGCTTGTAAAGAAGAATTAAACCCGTAACGGTGGACATGAAGACTAAACGTCAAGCTCGTCTAGCTGCTGGTTTGGGGTGACGGGCAGGTCGGGGTTCAAATTTTAACCGGGTGTACCGAGCTATTGTTTTTTTTTCGCAAATGGTTTCCACTTTCTGAACATTTATAGCTATGTATTTTATATATCTATCTTTACTTTATATACCTTCAATGTTACGCTTCCAGTTTTTATTTAATATTATTTGTACAAACACTAAGAGGCATATTGCACCAAATTTTTTTTTTCTGGCTCTAGTAAAATATTATCTAAAGCGCTGATTTGTAAAATTAATCATTTGAATATTGTAATATTGTTTTTTTTTTTAAAATTTTGATATGCAACTTGTATTTTAATTAATAATAATAATAATATTTAGCACCGCGTCTACTACCCGTTCGGGTTATACGCTTTAAGTACTAATTACGCTAATGTATTAGGAATTGGAAGGTTGAATTAGAGAATTAAAGGAAGTGAATCCGCATTTGCGTGGAGGGAGAGTGGAAAACCATTTAGGAAAAACCACCCCAGTTCACCGACCGAGATTTGAACCTTGATCTCCCCGTCCTCAGCAGTCAGCTCAACACGACAAGCGCGTTAGCCAATACGCACCAAAGCGGGTTGCAACTTGTATTAATTTTAATAAATTAGTTAATTAAAATTCTTAAAATTCTCTCTTTATATAATTAATTAATTTTCCCTCTCAAACGGATGCATTACTTCGAATTTCTACTTTTTCGTTCTACCCTATTTATATTTTTAAAAAAATTTTCACATAGCCCAGACGAGCGAGTATTAAGAGTGCCGGGGGAAAAAAGGTAGTTTTTTTCTAGTACGTTGACCGATTTCTAGCTAATCTTAAAACATTTTGATGGACAGAGCTTGTTACTAAGAGGGAATAGAGGCAAGCTATTAAAATAGCTTACACTGACGTAATCACATTGTGTCTTTGCAAACATAGTCATAATACGAGTGTTGAGTTTAAACAGTTTCCTTAAGACCCTGTGTGACCTTACACAAGATAACTACTTGCAAACGTTTGATGGCAACGAGGAACTGAGATTTGCAAATTAGTCTATTTTTTTTTATGCATTGTGCCAACGCAAGCTTTTTTATATTCTAGTACATTAATATGTACAGTCGCTTAGTGATTATAAAGTAGTTATGAGACGATGCTAGACGAATAGCAATATTCCTGTTTACATTGCAACATGAAACAATATTATTACTATATTTTATTTGCATTGATAATTTCTGTCATAGATGACAGCTGAAGATAGCGTCGTAAAAATTTTTTGCAGGGGTAGGGGGAACTGGATATGACTATTGGTGGCGTGCTGTGAACTTCCCAAAAGGAAATGTTAAGGTTTTTTTTATTTTCACTGAATTTCTCTTGCGGCAATTTAAAGGGTTTTGCCTTAATATTTATGAGGTGTAGGTGATATTTATTTTATAAGATTCCATTACGTTACTAGCCTAAGCATTGAGGAGGAATACATAAATACATTTTTCGATAATATTATCGCTAAGGGCTCGAAACAAACATACTATTCCTGCCATAAAGAAGCAATGTGAGCAAAGATGACAAAGATATTAAGGCCTTGCCCAGTCCACTCCTCGGCTATAGAGGGTGTATGTAATTCTGAGTTCACGTTAACATCCACCTGGAGAGCCGGGAAAAATATAGGGATGGATTTGTGCTCTGAAAAATAAACATGGAAAGTAAAATAATCCTGCAAAAACTACTAATAAGGACTCTGTTTTTTTTTTTTTTTTTTTTAGAGTTTTTACATTTAAATGCAGGATTTAATGACATGCTTAGCAAATGAGTTTCATTTTCACATATAATGTTACTAAAATCTAATTTGAGATGGGTGTTGAGAACAGAAAACGCACATTAGTGCATCATAATAAACTACCGTTTATATTTTTGATTTTAAATAAAATAAAACAATCCAGTCTTTTAAATGAGAGGATATTACCGACAGCAAATATTTTAAAAACAACAACTATAATTATCGGTATTTTCTTTTAATTTAAATCAACTTTTTTTTTTTGTTAAATTTCTTAGCATTTACACTATTATAAATAAATATGCATGGTAAATTTACATTAATTTGTTATAGCTTAATTAAAATTTACTATGCATATTTATCAAGAAATATTAAATATATGGTACGGTGCATCGCTAGCTAAAAGATTTGTAAAACAAAATAAGAGGTCCAAGAAAAACATCCTTGTCTACTAAAGAGCATAACTTACAACTTCACATATCAAAGACCTACACACAAATTAAATATATACTTGCTTATAGCGCACAAACTATTGGTTTGAACAAATATATTTAAAATAAAATATTTAAATTTTAATAGTAGGCCTACGATATTACAACTTATTTTATCACCGTGCCTTTCTACCTGTTCAGGTTAATACGCATATTATATAATAATTACACTAATGGGTTAAGGATTAGGACCTGACAAAAATATTCGAGAATTTTTAAAAGAAATCATGTAAAAAAAAAATCAAAACAATATAAAAAAACTCAAACTTTAACTTCGGGGGAAATTCTTGATTTAAATTTTAAACCAAAAAAAAAATTTTTTGCATAAAAACCCTGCAAAAACACTGACAAATTTCTCACTTTTTCCTTTTCTTTGCCATTTTTTAATTGTGAATTGCAGAAAAGGTTTTTGTTTAACCCAAAAACCCAAATTTGAAATTCCGGGGGTTCGGTTTTATCAATTTTTTTAAAAATTACCCAAAAGGATGTTTAAAAAAAAATTAGACATTTCCCAAATTAAATAGACAGTTTATTGAAAAAATTTTTATTATTTTTAGATTAAATTCTTATTATCTTTTTAAATTTGGGCTTTGAAAAAATTTTCCCTTTAACTTTGCGGAGATTTTTCTCTATATAAAAAATTGTAGGCTTACGTTTTTATGGGTTTCTTTTTTAAAACAACATTGCGCAATAAATTTTAAGGGAAAAAAAAACCAAAAAAAAAAAAGCACATTACAAGACAAAAACTTCCAACAATCTGTTGTCAAGGGGAAGGAAAAAGGGAAAACACCTTTTGTGCCCTTCAGGGGGGTTTTTGGAGGTACAACTTTTGGGGGGATATTCGGACTCCCAAACAGCTTTCGGAATAGCGCAGTTTATGATTAAAAAACCCGGGCCCTAAAAAGAGAAAACCCTGGTTTGTAGTTGAAAAAATCACCAAAAAGAGGGGAAGACAACACATGAGGAAAAGTAAGCTGGGGTTTTTTTGTCCCCAACTTTTTGGGGAACCCAAAACATCCGGGGTTTCCCCCCCGCTTTTTTTTTAATCAGCCCTACAAAATTTTATAGCCAGGGGAAACCCATCCTATTATTTGGGCTGTTTTTTAAATTTATTTTTGTTGACGGGAAAGTGAAAAACATGCAAAAAAAAAAAAAATTTTAAGAAAACGGGGGGGGGTTTGAAGTTGTTTTTTTTTTTTGCAAAAACGCCCAAGCCCGGAAGGTGCGTACATGGGAAAAATGAATGCCCTACTTTTGGGCAAAGGGGGATTTGATAACGTTGTACGGGATGACATATGTGGGCTTTGAATAATTAGTTACATTTCTGTTCAAAACATTTACGTGGGTTAAAAATTTGGAAAAAAAAAAAATTATTTGACTCCGGAGAAAAATTTTCTAAAACTTTTGCGCTTTAAAAGGAAGTCTTATCTACAGCCCCCAAAACCCTGTCGTTGTCCCAAAGGCCCAAAGACCCGGGGTCGAAAACCCATTTGCCAAGGCAGAACCTCCCAAATAACCCAACATTTGGGTTGGTCGTTTATTATCCTCAAAAAATGATCCAACCCAACTTGTTGCCTCTGACCGGCTCTCACAACCCCAAAACCAGTTGGCCAAATCCCCAAAATTTGGGGAAATGGTTTATTTTGTAACACAACTTGTTGGGATCGTGTTGGCCAAAATGATGTTTTAAAAATTTTAAAACGTGGCTTAACAAATTCAACAACCCCCTCCCCCGGTTGCAAGTCATCACTTAAAAAGGGGGGGAGCTCAAGCTTCAATCAAAAATAAAAAATTTTTCGGGACGTGCTGGTATCGAACCTGGCCCCTTTAAGTTGGGGTAGGCGACGTGCTCCCGGGGGTTTTTTAAAGTAGGGGGACGCCCCAGGTGCTATTTTTCGGTGTATTTATCCAAACCCCTGTCTGTATACATGGTTTAATTTTATTTTAGAAATTATTTTTTACAAAAAAATTTGGAAAAAATTTCTTGACCAAATTTAGGGAAACTCAAGTTTTTACCATTTTCACACGGCACCTAGTTTGCATTAAAATTGAGAAATTCATGGATTTTTTGGGCCCTTTTTGATGGTTAAAAAATTTCATTGAATACTATTTTAAAATAGTGTTTAAAAAAGTAATTAATCATCCCTAAAGAGTATCAATGTGAATAAATAAGTAAAATTGTTTTTTCCTATAAACATTTTTTAAAACTTCTTACCCTATGAGTTAGACCAAAAAATAGAGCCAAAAAACCCAAAAGTGGCTCCCAATTTCCTGGGAAAATTTAACCCCCCAACTTTTTTGCGATAAAAAAGTTTTCATGTGGGCCCCAAAGCAACGAACCCTTTTTCCCTGCCTTTTAATTTTCGTTTATAGTTCGGAGTCGTTTACTAATTAATTCAGGAAACCCTCATTTGAGCTCATGAGGTTTAGATAAACCCCGTTTCAGACCCACTGTTTCACAGAATAAAAAGGGAAGCACGGGGGGTGGATCAAACCCCAGCAAATTGGATAATTGACCAGAAACTTTTACTTTTAGACCCAAGGCCCATCTTTAACCACCTACATTTATAAAATTTTTATTGGTTTTATCAAACATTTTGCTGTTAATAATTTCAATAAAATTTATACGAAAAAGAAGTAAAATGCCCAGTAAACGGAGCTATCATGTTTCACAACCCAAAAGTTGTACGATGAAAATGGCTGATAAAACACGTGTTCTATTTACTTTCAAAGGGGGGTGCAATTAATATCTTGTACAATCCTGGGTGTTTACGCTGCAAAAATCTTTGGCCACAGCAGATTGGGGCATTAACTTGGGACAAAGCATTTTGTGTTTTTTAAAAGGCCACCAAATCGTTTGAGGCTTAATGACCTACCCTTCCCGCTGAGATACGGGTTTTAGATTACCAAAAAACTTGCGTTATTTTAAAAAGTTTTTTATGTCGAAAAGGGGTGTTGTTAAAATACGTAGTATCCTTAAATTTGAGGGGTTTTTTCGTTTGGGGAAATCATCTATTTTCAACGATGTTTTACGCGAAATGGGCATAGTTTTGAGTAAATGGGTTAGAAATTAGTTATGGTCTACCTCAAACAAATACAGTTTTTTTTTTATAGGTTTGGGAAAAAAATATCTTAAATTAATTGAGAATTTTTTTAATGGGTTTTTAAATTTTAGAACTGTCATTACTTTAATGAAAAACTAGTGTGAAAATAATATGTATCTTCAGGTAGGGGCGACCTTAAAGCCCTTAAATTATCTATACCCCTTTAAAACCTAATAACTTGCCATATAGGAATGATGGGGGAACCCCTAGAAAAGCGTATCCAAAGTGGTGCGCGAGAAGTTTTTTGGCACAAGTTATTTTATGCGGTTTCCCAAAATTCATTTTTAGCCAAACAAGTTTCAGTTGTATGTTTTTTTTAAAAATATTACAAATATGTCTTTAAAATTACTTAAAAAAAAATAATAACTTTTTTATCTTGTGAAATGATTTTTATAAATCCATGATTTTTAGCTTTAAAATTAAAATAAACGCCCTGGAGATTTCCCTGAAATATACTTAGCCACTTTGAAAGCCTGTGAGCACAAACGTAATTTTACCGAAAATGATGAGATATCGACACGTTATCTTAAAAAGGTTCGCCAGCCCTGAGATTAAAGATGGAAAGCCTCCATTTTGTGAGAGGGTTGGAAACATTCAGACAAACCCGGGCTTACAGGAAGACGTGATAAACGCTCGCGTTAAAACTAACATCACCACCGGTTTTCTTTCGGACGGTGTTTGCACACGTTGGCATCGGGCCAGAAGATCGACAGAGCAGAGATACTTCAGCCTCTTGTCATCAGAATACAAGCGCAAACAACCGACAAGTTTTCAAATCGACGTCGGCAGAAGTTCGTCACGTTCCCTCACCGCCCTTACTTTACGTCTCACTCAAAACTAAACATGCCGAAACTTAATTCTGTCAACACTTGCGAGGATGTACATTTTATTTCTCCCAACACGTTTTAATACCCACTCGGATAAAACGTATTTCAACTGCGCTCTTACCCGCTTCAGTGGTTGAATGGTCTGGGGCGTCACTCTCGTGTTAGACTGGCCTGCTAATGACTAAGAAATCAGGCTTAGAATCCCGGCCGGTCTACTGAAGGTAAGTTTTCCTAAAGGGCTTCCCACTCTCCTTCAGTGCAAATGTGGGTAAATTAACTCTTAAATGCTTCCTTTCTCATCCCGATCTCATTAGAATATTATTATATATGCGTACAACCTGAACAGATAATAAATAATACGAGGTGATAAAATACTGCTGACCAATGAAACCCTCTATCTGCAAATGTCGGCATTATCATCGGTAACGGTGGTGGCCGCTCGATCGGTATAGTTCACTTGAATACCAACATCCCTTTCACCGGTAAATCAGGCAAGAAGAAACCTGACATTTAATCAACGTGCCAACCGGTGCAGGTATGAGAATAAAAACGGGGGAAATACTGTTACCTTTATCACAGTAAGAATGACTAAATGACAGGCCCAGCGAGCTTCTTGTTTGATTTCATGTAACACATAGTTTTGTTTACGTCTATTATACCTATATTTGATGCTTCGCGTTTTACTACACGTCCTGGCTGTTCATTTATTTACATATAATGAAGTAGGGATGAGTAATATCACTTAAAGGAAACATACCTTTGTTGGCGAAAGAGATTGGGAAAACAGTTCAGAAAAACAACCTTCACTATACTCGTCTGGGATTTATACTAGGACTTCCCCATCATCTGCAAACCAAACTAAATGATCAAACTCCTTTACCCGCACTCCCCAATGGCGAGGGTCTTGAAATATTATTAACAGCCAGGGTTGGTCTATTAGCTTTCACTCCTGACTATCCGAAAGGTCGGGATTCGAATCAATAGTGAAATTTTAAAGCTTTAGTATTAATACTTTATATATTTTAGCTTTTTATATTAGTAAGTTTGATACTAAAATTATTAATTGCGTAATTTAAGTGCAGAAATGTAAAGAGTAGCTTAAAGAAAATGTCCCCGTACAAGCGCCAATAGGAGATAGATAAACCACAGTGAAAATGCACGTATATAAAACCTTCATTCAGTGAAACCAGCCGAGTTTCAAGCCTCTACCTCTGTGTCACAGAAAATCCAATATATTGTAAGGCTCACGTCTTAAATCGCATAACCAGTAGTGCAATATAAATATTTCAACATTATTGATAAACCAAAACTACTTGTTTAGACTGTGAACTGTTTTGCATGAGAACATAGGTAGTTTTTCATAGAAAATATTCAAAATTAAATTGGTTCACACATACAATATAATTGCGGAACATACGTTCAGTAATATGATAGATAAGACCTAAACTAATCACAAAATTTTTCTGAACGATCCCTTATGTTCGTTCAGTGAGTGTTTAGATAATTTCAACCTAATTTGTGTAGAATCGTTCCAATTTGCTTGTGAAATCTGTAAAACGCCAAGATATTAAAGGTATTCCCTAAATATCACCATCTTCTTTGAATGCAACGATATTTTTTTTAGCATGGTGACATTAATCTACTAAAAAAGCCACACAGCATTATTTTTTCAAAAAACAAAACTCGACGTAAATCTACTTTTTTATCCTGGGCGTTGCAAATATTACGGGACATATAGCAGCAACATTTGTGCGAGCGTGTGAACTGCTACTCACTACAAACAAAGCGCTAGGTCTGCTCTGCTCTCTAGTTTCGCCGAACATGTGAACCAAGCTTAGTTTATAAATTGTGAGCTTAGCCTTGATTATTCCAGTCTGCATGCTTACTCTAAATGACCAGAAGCGGACTTACATATGGCCACTAGACACGAGCCTAAGGCGGCCGGCACATTTTGGATTTTGACATTTTTTATTATTATTATTATATTTTTTTTATTATTATTATATTATTATTATTATATTATTATTATTATTATTATTATTATTATTATTATTATTATTATTAGCACCGCTTCTTACTACCCGTTCGGATTATACCCACTTACGCTAATGTATAATGGTAAGGTGATGTGAAATGGAATGGAGGACCTACAGTTTAACGTGGAATCCGAACCACGGTGGAGGCCTGGCATTCCTCACATTCATAAGATGTCTTGTCAGAGGTGAAGGAAGGGTTTGGTAATCAGATAAATCTGTGCCGGGACCGAGGATTGAACCCGTCGCCAGCACAGGAGTCCAACACCTTACCTCTAGACCACCAGGTCACCTTGTTTTTAATAATTACGTTTAAAAATTATTGACTAACATTATCGAAATAGTTCAAGTAAAAGTCAAAAAAGACAATCTTTCTTTTAAATAACTGTTTCTTTGCAATGTTTTGTAAAATGGACGGCAGTCTCCCCTTCTTCATAATGTTTAATCCCGCTAATGAGGGCATGTCTGACATTGACATCCTGATTATATTTCTG
>JBCFYV010006585.1:0-10992 GCA_039000515.1 Timema cristinae
AATATTATGGGGGGGGAGATGGTTTTATAAAATCAAATTGAATTTCGTGGTTGCCCCCTAACTTGTAAATTTTTTTTCCCTAAAAATTTAAAAAATTCTAATACACTTTGAATAAAAAATTTAATGTACATGGTTTTTTTGGGAAACATTTCATTGACAGAGTCCACTCAATTTAAGAATATGTTCCAAATAAGTCCGGGTTTTTCCTATAAAAAAAAAAAGATCCTGTTTTTTTTAAAAGGCTCTTCTTGGGTTTTTGAGACTTTAAAAAAATTATTTTAATTTTTGTTTTTTTTAAAAAGGGTGGGGTTGAAAAAACCACAAAATTTTAGCCTTGACAATTTTTTTTGTAAGTACCTCCCCAAAAAATATTTCCCTTTTAAAAAATTTTTAAAATTTGGGGAAACCCTACAAAATGTTTAGAGTGGTTCTTGCCTGGATATTTTTTTAAACTAGTCTTCAGAAGCTATTTGAAATTTGGCTATTCCCACAAATTTTTGAAAATTTTATTTTCCAAAAAGCTATTGAGTTACCCACTTAAAATTTCTGGCGCCAAATTCAAGCACCTTCCCCGGTTTTTTTATTCTGCCCACAAAATTCACAAGCATAATTTCCAATTTTTCTGATCATGACTACCCTGATAAATTCACTTTAATCACTAGAACACATATTTATCTGTATTATTCACACTCAAAAAAAACTTTTTATTTTCTTTAAAATTTGGGATTTGAATTGACTCAAACATCCCCCCCCCTAAAAAAATAATTTTAAATCTACGGGAGTTAAAATTAAAGCTTTAAATTTTTTTTTTTTTTTTAAGAAAAATAGTATTTTTAAATTGGGTTAAAGCAGGAGGTAATATAACTTCCATGCAAAGGTTTTTAAAAAGCAATAAAGAAAATCAAACTTTTTTGGTTGCCTAAAAAGAACAATAAAAACAATAAAAAATATATTTATTATTATCTTAAATTTTTTTAAAGTTAATTTACAAAAAAACATAAATAAAAAACTGTTTAGGGATTTATGGGGGAAATTTTTCATTTTCTTGCTATTGGTATTCAGATAGAAAAAATCTTTAAAACTATTTCCCCCCCCCTTTTATGTTTGGGGGAATCTTTCAAAAGTATTCGGATCTCTTTCGTGGATTTTTTTTAGTTTAATATAATAATTTCGGAAAAAATGAAACCTGGCCAAGAGATTGGTCAGGGGTAAAATCTTCAAGACATCTTCACTACACTTTTTTCAGTAACACAAAGTAAAGTAGGATGTTCTTCTTTTTAAATGAAAAACTGTATGGTTTTATTTGTGTGTGTTTCCACCCTCCCTTTCCCACATTATTTCCATGTATAAAAAAAATAAAAGTTAAAAAGTAAAAGAAAAAGTTTTAAAAACTAATATATCCACCTAACTTTTCCAAAAAAAAACACACAATTTTTAATGTGTTCTATTTATCACACGCTCTCATTGAAGAATGTCTGTAAAAAAAAATCATAACCCCATTAAAAAAGTATCATTTAAAAAAAAAATGATATTGACAGGGGTAGCAAGTAGATTTTTTAAGTTGATCACAACAATATTTTAGAAATTTACTAAAACAAACGTTTTTAAGGATTGAAATTAATTATCAATATGGGGGATATATCTATATTAATAATTAATAACGTTGTCCTCGGAGTGTTGTTTCAAAAAATTATAAACACACCTGTTACAGTGTTCTAATATAAATCAAACCTAAATTTCAAGGTGTTTCAATCATTCGAAGAAAGTCAACATTTCTTTATAATAGTATTGCCCTGATGTTAAAAAAACTTTGAATAGTTTTAAAAACTGAACTAATTTAAATTTACAAAAAACATTGAAAACTATTAAGAATAAATATTAATATTTATTTATATTTATTATTACTATTATTATTATTATTTTGAAGATCAGACAAGCCATAAAGGTGAGAATTTAGGACATAATAAACAGATAGAAAAGTCATGTCTAGAAAAGCCATTGTAATCTAAGATGAACATATACAAAACTCACTATGTAGTAAACTATGTAGTGTGATAGCCTGCCTTATGGGAGTAGCTATATGAAAGTTAAAAGAGTTGCATTCATATATTCATACATCAAATACATATCTGCCGCTATCTATGTTAGGATTCTGTCATTTTTCTTCAATTTTTTTTTACAATTTTCCTCAAATATTGTTTTCTGTTAAAAATTCTCCTCCAGGATGTATTTTAACTCTAATTTATCCCAATAGCTTATATGTGTTTTAATAATTATTTGTACAAGTTTTAAATACATGAGTGCTCATATAATACAATAAGGCATTGAGAAGCAAGGGGGGAAAAAAATCACACAAATGCAGTAATTAGTGTTCGATATTGTTTAATCAATGTAGAATTGCATCTATTTCATCCCCTTTCAAATGACATGAAGGTTACATTATTATAACCTCCCTAATATTAAAAACAAAGTATCTCAAACACAGTGTATTATCCTCCAAAACAATAAGTCATTGAAGACCATGTTCTAGGTCTCCTCAATGCTTTAAACACAACTTAAGTGATAAATGAAAGAAAAGTAATACAAATTATAACATATTATTTATTTTGGGATTTGCATAAGATTACTCATTCAGGCTATCTACATAGTCACACTATAGGAGTAGTTTTAAGAAAGTTAAACTTGAGAGGAAATTTACTTACATTTGCATAGAGGAAAATCAGGTAAACACCCTAAGAAAACCCACCCTCTATAAACCTGTACAGGATTTAAATCTATTATTCTACACCAATGGCAGCCCAGACTATAGATAAATTGATGTTTTGAACAACAATCCCACCTGTTGGATGAAACTAATAAAACTCACAGAGTTGATCGCAGGTGTATCCGTGTGCCTCCCGCTCATGACCCCCTGGTGACTAGTGCTTGCAGGGTTCGAAGTTGATTGAGCAAGCCTGCGTTTTTATCCTCCAATGACTCAATTTTATTTTTGAAGTCGTCGTTCTCCATGACCAAAATTTCTACTTTCTTTTCCAAAGCATCCATGTACTCTTTCTTCTTCCGCCGGCTTTCTTGTGCTGATATCTTTACACATAATAGTTAAGCAGTTAGATTTCATGAATAAAATAATTGAGTAATTAAGTGATCACCTTTATTTATTTAAGGTTTAAAGTGAATTAAAACATACTAAGCATTAGTTTTATTGATTTTAAACATTCACAAAAAAAGTCATATTTTTTTAATTTATATGATTTACAGCTGTTAGTTATTGTTTATGGTATATTTAGTAAAATACAGTTTATATGTGTGTAGTTTGTTTGATCAGCCATACATCTATAATTAATTGGCTTAGTTCACCATTCATTTCACAAAGTTATGATAAGCATGGTTTATATGATGTAATTTAAAGGAATATTAAGTTTGAAACTTTTTAAAATGAAACGGTTATTTTACAATGACTTTGAGATAAAAATTATATAAAAACATTTATTTCATGTATTTTCATGGACAAAATAATGAAGCCTTAGAAAATTTCCTCAATCTCTCTGTTCAGTGGTGACACAGTTAAGTATGGACTAAGTGCGTCTGTCCGGTGATGGAGGGTGAAGTGGGAACTATGCTTTTCTTTGACCAGTGGCAGCAGTGTGAACTGTGTTCTTTGTTCAATTGGAAGAATGTGAAATGTGTTCCTCTTTGTCAAATAGCTGCATATGATGTGTGAATTATGCTCCCCTTTGTCCATTCACAATATTTTAAAGTGTGAACTGTGCTCCCTATGTCCATTGGAAGCATGTAAGTGTGAACTGTACTCTTTGTCAATTGGCCAGTATGTGAAGTGTGAACTGAGCTCCCCTCGTCCCATTGGCAGTAGTGGAGTGTGAAATGTGCTCCTCTATGTCAATTGGAATCATGTGAAGTGCTAATTGTGCTATTACATTCTTAGCACTGTAATTGAATATTTAGCCACGGGCTGTTATAATCTTATGTTTAGAAAGAGCATGTTAAATAATTCTTCCCTTTTAAAAAATATAAAAGTCACCTTATTTTTTATTTTCCTCCTGATCTTCTTTAGAGACTTCTCCTCTGTCTTGGTGAGAGGTAGCCGTGTAGGAATAGGGTATCCCTCAGCCAAGAGAGTTCGCTTCTCCTCTTCTGTTAAGATCAGCATCCCTGTCGAACCCTTCTGCGACAAATTAAAACACGGTGACCTATGGTTATAGAAATACACTTCTAATTCTAAACCTTGTATAGGCATCTATGACCCTCACTCATACACAGTATCCAAAGTCGTATAAATGCATATTCCCGGGGGGGGGGGGTCAGACATCCATTGGAATTTTATGGACCTCCCCTGAGGGAAGGGAAGGGAGGGGGTGGTTGGTCCAAATACAGTATACAAACTTATTTGCTAAAGGTGTTGTACAATTTTAATTCTCCCCTTCCCCCTAGAAAAAACCAGCTTTCTGCACCTTGACAGTATCAAACCTAAGCCCCCTGCCAGACCAGGACAGAGCCATATTCACATTCTTGCTAAGTGCAGTTTGTGTGATCAGAAGCTTGGAGTTACCTGCTGAGTACTGATGAGGGGTGTCTGGATGGGCTGTCTTTGGTGCTGAGGAACAGTCGGGGGCTGGTCGTCGTGGCGCCTGGACTGCGGTGGTGGAGTGGGATGCTTCGTGGTCGGGAGACAAGTTGCTCTCACTGTCACTTGTCGTCGAGGACGGAGGAGTGGGCGGAAGAGGAACCCTGTGAGAAACAACAACATTGACAAACTTAGCTTTAAGATATTACATTAGCTCTTTGTTTTTTATTGGGGTGTCTTAAGGTGTGGTGCAAGGGAACCCAAGTTAAGGTCAGTATCTTTTTAAAAAGAATACACTTTTTTGGCCAAAATAAATCAATATTAATTCAGTGGCTGCATTTAATTTATATATACAATAATTTCAACAGTTCAAATTTTATTTGTCATAAGCATAGTGACATTTGGACATAAACATTTTAAATTAAGGACCTTAGCTCTGTCGAGTGCAAGTCTAAGACCTATTTTTTGGGATGGGTGGGTGGGAGTGTTAAAGGCATTGTGTGGCTTCACAACTGACCAAAGTATCCTTCCACGTCAGCAAGAACAAATGGATCACGGAACCGTAGATGGCGCTAGCTACTTGCAGAAAAATCATACATTTGGAAATATCAGTTTTATCGAGAATGAGTGACATTTTTATGTTGATAATTTCAACACTCCTTCTAAGATAATGTATTGATGTTTACTAATTGTTACATTTTTATTATTTTTTGAAAATTAAAATAAACTTATTTACTGAAGCAATATTTTTTTCATTTTGGCCAAAAAATGGTTTGTTTATAAAACTATAAAAATAAGGACTTTAAATAATGTTCCTTTCCACCCCATCTGAACACCTTGGATCTAAATTATTATATCTGAATCATTTGTACCATAAGAACCAATTTATGAGCTAATCCAGTAATAGTATCATCACCATCTTAGAATATAGTAATTTTGTATACACTTAATATTAGATAGATAGGATGAGATGATTTAAAATATTATGAGTGTATATCTGATAGTTTTTAAACTATAGGAGGTAAGAATAACCATATTGAGTGACATATTAGGCAAATTATCTTGTTTTATAGTAATCCTTTTATCATAACCTTGGCTAAAGGTGATGAAATTAATAATCTTACTTTGATATTTATCATACCTTTAAAAAAAACCTAATAAAATGAGGGTGAAAAAACATTTTCACATAGGAAGACCTTAAAATAACAGACCCTAGCCGTCCCTGAAAAATGACCACAACTCATAAAAAAAAGGCCAATTTGTATTTATTTCTACTGCTGGCTATAAAGGGTAGGGCCTACAATGATTTTTTTTTTTACATATACATTGTATGTACGGGGAAGGATATATGTATTTTTATGAGTATACAGAACCACTCTGATTAGGTCCCCGCCCATTTTTATTACAAGTAATTTTGAAGTGTGCTTGGCTTTGAAGTGCTAGAGGAAAATTAAAAGTGTGTAAATACAGTGCACCACTATTGCATGTTATTGTATATTGCTTATGCAATATTTATAATAGCCGATATCCCTCCTTATCTATCAATTGTTATTAATCCTACGTTTTGGGTTTCCTGTAGTTCTCCATACTGATCTTCTTTCTGCTTTTCTCTTAAGTTCTTAGTATGGCTTGCAACCATAGTCTTCAATTATATGGTCAATGAAGAGTAGTTGGGGATACTTCTGCTTATTTTCTCTTCCACACATCCTTCTAGTATAGATTGTAGCTAGGAATGTGGTATCGAAAGAAAAGTATCGATAGCAGTAAGTATTGGTATAAAAATTTTAATCTCGATAGAAAAAAATTATGTCTAGTAATAATAATTTCAACTTTTGCATCATAATTGTATTTTCATATTTATTAAATACTGAAAATTATAATGGGTTTATAATGATAAACAGCTATGAATTATGATGTAATAAAAGAGATTGATTGCTAGAGTTACTCCTTGTTTGTCATGCAGAAAATGAGTGAGAACTGAGAAATAGTGTCATTTGTTCTTCCTCCACAGTCCACCATAGTAAGCATTTAAACCCAGCATGAGTGAAGAGAACAAAAAAAAAAGTTGTTTCTTTCGATACCGATTCTATGCCGGAGTGTGAGTACTAATATCAGTAAAAGTATTGGAAAAAAAGTATAAAGTAAAAAAATACTAGTATCGAAAGGAAAATATCTATATTAGTAAAGTATCGATACTTTTTCATATCCCTAACTGTAGCAGTCCTTCATGTCTCAAGATGTGGCCAACCAGTATGTTTCTTATTTTGTTGACGTCTTCCACAGGATTTTTTTTTTCATCTATTCTTCTGTAAGCTTCCTCACGGCTAATTTTGTCCACCTATTTCACTTTCTAACATCTTTCTGTAGCATCACATTTTAAATGAACTTAGTATTTCCTTCCTGCAGTGCCTGTAGTCCAACTTTCGCTTCCATAAAGCACGAAACTTCATATGTATCTTCTCAGTAATCTCTTCCTTGTTTCCTTACTGACATTATTAAAAGAGAGCAGCCGTTTATTTAAATTGAAAGCATTTTTATTTTGGGCAATTCTGCAGGCTGCAGCATATTTCCCTTTAGCTTCGCCCTTCTCTTGTCATTCTGCGCCTAAGTAAGTAAATTCATACATTTTCCTCTTTATATTAGACCTTTCAGACATAATGAGTATTTTTATAGACAATATATATGATATTTAGATTTAATAAAGAATATATTTAATGAACCTATTACATCGTTTCAATAATAAAGAAACCTGCTTCAGTGGCCGGATGGTCTAAGGTGTCACTCTTGAAATAGACTAGAGTGCGACGACAAGGTTATCGGGGTTTGAATCCTGGTCGGGTTTATTTAAGATGTTTGTCCTAAATGGTTTTACAATCTTCTTCCATGCATATGCGGGTACACTTACTCTAAATTCAACCTTCGTGATCCTTAATTCAAAAGCATAATTAGCACACACATGCATATAAGCTTAACAAGTAGTAAAAAGGGGGTGGGGAGGGGGATGCACAAACTCATTTGAAGTGGAAACTTATGCCCAATGCAAGTGAGTTGTGAATTGTTTCCAACATTTTATTTTTTATTGAGAGAAACATTTTCACTATCTTGATTATTAAAATTTTTTTTTTAAAATAAACATTATTGAGAAACTTCCTTGACATTTTGATAACTATAAAAAACACTATCTTATTTTTTGAGGTTTTACTTATAAATCATTAACGATAGATTACGGTGCAGTTTGAATGAAAGAATCTAGAAACCTTGTTCAGGGTACTTGCTGGCAAACCAATGTGAAGAGACCATTGCTAATACCTAGACACAGATGAGAGGATAACATTAGAATTAACCCGAAAAGAGATAGGGTTGTAACAAGGGGTACTGGATAGAACTAGCTCAAAATAGGGATAGGTAGCATGCATTTTATAAGTTCACGAATGAACTTTTGAGTTCCTAATGTCATAGAACAGTGGTCTCAAACTAAAATTAGTCTTAATGCCAGATTTTCAAACTCGGAGCGGTGTTTGCGGGCCACAGCCTATGGAAACATTTTTGCTTAAATTTAAAACATTCTATACTTTTATTTTTGCATTGGGTCCTACTACTCGTCAGGATTATACACATTATAATCACGCTACTAGTCAAGGAATGAGAATGATATAATTTGGAAGAGTATGTAACAACAGTTGAGCTAAGGGAGTTTGGGAAACCCCATAGAAAAAAGCCACCTTTGTACATCCTCTTGTAATTCAAATGTAGTAATCCCTACACCGGCAAACTAGATCATAACGATACTACGTTTAGTTTGCGTGCCCACTAATGTAGATCTAGTCTAGCTTATTAATGCAATGTATTTAAAATCATTGATGTATATTTAGAATAGTTAAATTCTAGTATTTTTCCCATCTTATTATGTGGGTTAATGGCTCAAAGGCATTTGTATAAAATTATTTAAGCAATAATTCACACAATCAAAATTTGAAATTATAAAAAAATAACACATTTTTAAAAATTGTTATTTATTTTTTGTCTATTATAAATACACTAAATTTTGAACAGTTTTGTTTTTGTCTGTATCTGCAGGTCAGCTAGAAATTATAAGTTTTGCAGACGAGCGAACCAGTCAATAAATCGGGCCCGTGAGTTTACAGACCCTGTCATAGAATAAGTATTTTTTCTATAGCAATGAAAATATTAGATAAGGTCTCCCAACAATGTTTATTTTTGAAAAAAAAAAGTAGGCTGATGTCCTATCTTGTAAAAGAAATAAATAGATTTTAGGATGAATATAAAGGGAACTGCATGTACTATCCCCACCATCCCCCAGCCTCTTTCCAGTAGAGTTTAATGCCAACTTTCTTTCAGATGCTGATTTTGTCACAGGTATTTTTTTCTTTGACACTGTCACTTCCTGTGACTCGATCTCAAAAGGAGAAGTGACCCGAGATATCGATGTAATAGTTAGCGCTACGCCAGCCAATAGCAACAACTATGCACCCTCTGGATTTCACGAGTTAAGTTACGCATGGTGTTTGTGACAAAACATCGGCCCCGCAAGAGATTATGACTGTGAAATAGTTCCAGAAATATTATCAGTTCTGACCCACCTGGGATGGTGTAGTTGGCTAACGCGCTAGATTCGTGTTTGAGTTAAACTGACGAGGACAGGGAGATTGAGGTTAGAATCTCGGTCGGGTGAACTTAAGTTTTTCTTAAATGGTTTTTCACTCTCCACCACGCAAATATGGATTCACTTCTATAAATTCTCCCTTCCCAATACCTAACCCATTAGTGTAATTAATATTTAAGCATATAACGCAAACGGGTAGTCAGACGTGGTGCTAAATAAATAAATATCAGTCTGACAAGAGATTGTCGACTGTGACAGCCAAATGCAATTTTAAATACTACTTCTGACTTCTAGTAAATATTTTTACTTATAAGAAAAATAGATTGATATTTTATAAAGTAGTAGCCCATAAAATAAATATATATTTACTAGTATTTTATATTGTTCCTCAAATTTTCAGTTGTTAATTTTACTAATCGTGGCCTGTAATAATTTTACATTTTAAAACTTTATTGATGGTATTTGTGTTATTCTTCGTCGATGAAAATGTATGTATTTTGTCTTAAAATTAATAAAACTAAATTAAAAATAGAAAGGGTTTGAGTGTGCATCATAGCAGGCCCCAACTCGGCTCTCGGCTCCTGGAGGAAATGGCAGTTAGAGGGAAAAGAAAAGACCTTCTTTCTATATGCCAGAAATGTGTGCAGCTCATTTGTATTTGAATTATTACTCGAAATTTTCCGTGGTGATGATGGTGAACAAATTTGACACAGTTCTTTTTGTTAATAACTACAGTATGTCCCTATTATGACAGAATAAATATTGTGCACAGTACTTAGCTGTGAAGCCATTCTAAAAAAGGTCAAGAACAGTCTTTACAATGCATTTTTTTCCAAATAATATTTTAATATTTTAACAATGTTCTATACTAGGAACATCTATTAACTTTTTATCTTCAATTTATGTTTTTAAACAGAATTTATCTACATGCAAAAAGTGTTCGTGTAAATTTACGAAATTTTGAGCCGACTGTGTCACGAAGTTGATGGGGATGTGGTTGCACGCTTTATCAATAATAAATCTGTACTTATACTTATATAATAATAATAATTATTATTATTATTACTAGCACCACGTCTTACTACCCGTTCGGGTTATACGCCCTTTCGCTAATGTGTAATGGTAGGGTGATTATGAGATGAAATGAAGGACCTACCCGTTTAACGTGGAATTCGAACCACGGTGGAGGGCCCGGCATTCCCACATTCACAAATAACTTGTCAAGGTGAAGGAAGGGTTTGGAAATCAGATAAATCTGTGCCGGGACCGAGGTTTGAACCCCGCCTCCCACATAGAAGTCTGACACCCTTACCCCAAGACCACCAGGTCACCTTCTTATACTTATAATATTATAAATAGAAGGATTTGATTTTTTTTTTTGTAGTGGATAAAACTCAAAAACTACTGGACCGATTTTAAAAATTATTTCACCAATATAAAAGCTACATTATCAGCGAGTAACATAGGCTATATTTTATTTTGAAAATTAAATTTGTTTCTCCTAAAAATGTCGATAGTATATTATATAGTCTTGGAAAAAAAAGTTCTGAAGGGAAAATGGGGTTGATGAAGGAGGGGGGTGGGTAGGGGGGAGGAAAGAGGAATGAGATGAAAATAGAAGGGAGGATAAAAAGAGGGAGGGGGCATACAGTGATGGTAGGACGTATTTTTAAAAAAAAAGTAAAAAAGTTTTGTTTTTATAAAAGACATGATGGTGATTTGAAGCTTGTTTTAAGGGTTTTTTACAATATTTTTTTTACGGGGAAGGGGGATATCTTTTTATTTT